>DWPQ01000122.1:0-21988 GCA_018251795.1 Perichares adela
CCCTCTACCAAAAAAAGGGAATGACTGGTTAGGTAGCAGTAAAAAGGAAAAACACAAGGATATTATTATGAACCCGAATCCCATTTCAGATCGTCCTGTAAACTGTTTGATCATGTCCTTTGTAAGTAAAATTGTAATAAATCCTCCTTACGCAGGATTTTTATCATAAATATTATATCATTCTTAACCCAAATCAACTTCGCAGTCTGTCTCATTTATGTCAAATTATTAAAGATATAAACAGAGAATTATCGCAATACAAAACTTACTGATCGGTAGAATATTCAGCAAGTGCAAAAACGAATTAATAGATACCCATTTTAATTGGCGACAGTCAATTGCATCCCACACATATTTGAGCACATTTGTGAAAGCCTAAACGATACTCTACCACGCTGTTCCACGCTGGTCTGGGCTTTCGAGTAAGGCACTCACGAAATAAATATTCGAAGACCGACATTTCGAAGTAATTGGCTGCGTCATATGTCACCGGTAAAACCAGTGTAAATTCAAATATCGGCACACACATAGATATCGTCAGTATCCACATCAAACGAAAATAATAAATAAGTATTTTGAAACGCTAAATTCACTCACAATTCTATAACAATACGTCATAAATCAAGTTTTTCCGTTCGTCGCTGTCAGTGTGTGTGTGTAGTATAAAAGTGTATAACACAAGTTGAATGACACACACACAAGTACAAACAGGTGAACGTTCAGCTGCACTGGCAATTTACATATCTAGGCTATTGAGTAGTCTAGACATTGTTAGAATTAGCGTTTCCACAACTGGAGCGTCTCCGAACTAGTTTCTTTAAATACTTTGATTACATTGAATAAGAAAGAGAGAAATATAATTTTGCTTTTCAACTTTTTATGTTTTTGTATAACTGATTAGGAGGAGACGTGATTTGTATCTACCAAGCGGCTCTGAAGCTAATTGATGAAGGAGTGAGTGGCCAATACGATCATCATAAACGTTCATACCGTCAGACTAAGAATCCATCTATCCTTGAATCCAAGTCAACCTTCTTCCCCCACTCCATCTTCCACCCACTCACTTCCCCCTTGAGGCATCTGGATGCGTCTATCATAACAACAGACGAGGCTTGTGGCCATGTAGGAATTTAAAAAAATCAAATGTTACTATTGTGTACCTACTTCACCGAGCTTTAACTTTTCTTTTTTAATTTTCCAAAGAAACCATGAGTAACGGGTCATTACGGTGCGTAGTCCGACACATCGACGCAGGGGTAACTAAACAATAAATCAGAACTGATATCAAATGTGGACACCGCCAACAATTCAACAGTAAACACACCTTTCTAGGAAATCGGCCCTCGACATCGCATTAAAACCGCAATTGTAGATTTTCCACAAACGATAACACGCCGATCGATTCCATTTCTTAATAATTTTTCCGATCACCAAGTTCTAAGGATAATAAGTTAATGTCGCTGTACATTTTCAACTGGGTTTATACCGCGTGACTTAATGTGAATTGTACTTCGGTCTATAAATAATTATTTTACTAAATTCATTTTTAAGTATATACCTATCCACTAACGCCGGGAGCACTGCTCCGATTACGCGGGATTTTCCGCTTTCAAGTAAACAAAAATAACTACAGAAACAAAATATACTTTAGTATTTAACTCCTTTCTGAGAATAAGCACAGATACTCCCTGTTATTTGTTTATTATTGTTTTTTACTTACTAACGCGGTTTCTGAAACTATCACATCTTAGTACCTGACTAAAATCGCACCAAATGGTATGTGGCCATATTGTTCTTGATGTTCATCGTCATTATAGCCCATAATTATTCCACATCTGGACTCGGGCAGCGGAAGGTTTAAGTAGTGCATCTCGCTAGCCGAATACGGCTAGGTAGACTTCATACACCTTTGAAAATTGTATGGACCACTCTAAGGTAAGCAGGTTTCCTCATAATATATTTCTTTACCGAAGCAACGTTTTGGAATATAATTGGTGTGCAGAATTCGCTCGCAGACCCTCCGTTGGCCGCCAAACCAGTATGCTTACACCGTTTTATGATGGTGAAGCACTAAGTTAAAGGCAATTAAATCGACTCTTTCCGTTCTTAATTTGTTCACTTACTTTTACAGTGAATTATTTATATCGGATTATGTATAAAAGTGGACCATTCAAACGTCGAAGCGACCATCATAAAAGCTATGACGCACGAGAGTTACGATCGGAAGCTAAGCTACTTTAGAATTGGCCCACATAGTACCGAATTTCCACCAAAGACATGTAAACTTTAAGGTCATAAAAGGACAATGTATTATTGCATATCGACACCACCGATAACGACAAGGAACTATGCTTTTTTGTTTTATGTCAATAAAACGATAAATCACCAGACGAGCCACTTGATGGTAGACGATCACAGCCAACCATGAAGTTCATTTCTATCTTGTGTTGTGTTAACCACTTCTACCATCCTTTCCTCATCCACCCACTTTTGACCGTTGCCCTTTGTTTCCTGATTTAAGAGGTGGCATAAACACATAAATGAATAAATGTCCGTTCCAATAGCCAGAGGAATCCCCCTTCTAACGGAGAATATAATGAAATATCCCAAAACACCTGAAGTTCGTTAACTTAACCAAGTAATCTCTAAAGATACTCTAGTTCAAAACTCGAACACCAATGGTTAGCACACGACAATGGATAGTAAGACGCCAAACTGACAAAGTTATATAGTAAGGCAATCTCAGGCAGCTTTCCCCTCTCGTATTTACGTTCTATAAATAGCGGCAGGTTATGTAACCGGCGGGATAAGGCAAAGCCCACGCGTTCGCGTGTCATGTGACGCGGTTATTTTTAACCAATCGATTTCTATTTCTATCTTAAAGGACACCCCTGATACCGAAGTATTTAAAGGATTTAAGTTATATAAAGAACGAGTGGGCGGCTCGCCGCTCGTGAAAAACCGTTCACGGGTCGGATTACGAACGAAAAACAGACAGCCTTAATCTTCTTGAACTGATAAAAACATCACACCGACAAAAACTTGGAAACTTCATTTGCTAACCATGAACAGAGTACCGGTTAGACACAACCATCATGTTTTGTTCGCTGTATCAGCTGGTATGGTTGTGGGCGAAACAATTTACAACTCGACAAGGGGGAAATTAAATATAATGTTTTATTTCACACACCGGTACATTACCGCATCACACTTACTCTGTGTACTGTGTAATAGGTTCATTGACACGTATTCAGTAGATACAAGTGTCTTTTGACTTTTGTTAGGTACTATTCGTATTCTTATTTTTTTGGACATGTTTTTCATTACTTTAATTATCATGATATGTAAATTGTAGCTATATTTTGTGTTAATTAGTGATAGTATTAACATACTGCTAACAGTAGTGTGCTGCTAAAGCCAGTGGCTCCCACAATAAAT
This sequence comes from Perichares adela, assembly GCA_018251795.1. Taxonomy (NCBI): domain Eukaryota; kingdom Metazoa; phylum Arthropoda; class Insecta; order Lepidoptera; family Hesperiidae; genus Perichares; species Perichares adela. The sequence continues at coordinate 3,439 of DWPQ01000122.1, forward strand.
GTGAAATGTTTCCACGTGTTTCGTTCATAGAGAAAATATACTAGAGTGAGCAAGAAAGCCTAAAAAGTGTCCAACGAAAAAGAGACAACAACTCGCGCGCTCTATCTGTCTCTCTTTTTTGTCCCTATTAGACAAAGACAAGTACGGGTCTCTCATCTTCCCTCTCTATCTATTAGATGGACACTAGCATTCACAGGCAGGCTTGCTTACTCTTGTATAATACGTTGGTTTCGGTTTCAGTGTGGGAGGGCTGGTAATAAGCGGATCTTCACCTTCCCCCTAAACATTTGTTCGCCAACACTGGTAAAGCATATTGGAATATAAATAAAAAAATATACAAATTCAAACTACCCCAACACAGCAAATCTTTGTGCGAGTGCAAAATAACTTCTAAATCATCATTGTCGTCAGTAAAACAAAAAACAAAACGCTTTCGATCGTCGTTAAAGCCTTAAAACTTGTTTAAGACAGCGTTTGTTACACGGCAACAAACTGTATTTGTGTTTATATAATACAACTAGTTACCATATTATAAATAACATCGCATAAATTATAAATAGATAGTACCTATCGGCGGAGACACGCGAACCGCCTACGGAGTCTGCCTCTCTCGACGAATACGGCCACTGATAAAATAAACAACGCTGTATAGAACTGATCTACCTAAACATCACGATAAATAGGTGAATGTGCCGGATGAATGAATTGAGAGTACGACGAGTGACGGGAATCTTTTACGTATTGTTTTTTTTTATGGCAATAGAAAGGTGCAGACAGAGCTTAGTGGACATCACTAACACCAATGGCAACACCGTCCTTCGCTGTGCCACGAAGGTGGCTGCAAGTAGCCTGCTTAATATCTTATCGATGCAAGAAATTGTTTTAAGAGTTCGTTACTTATCGTTACTTTCCAAAGTAAAAAAAATATTTTAAAGGGATTCATGAACCTATACAAATCAGAGTTGAACAATAAATAATTTTTGAATACAGTAATTTTCGTCCTTCATTCACACTGCGATAGCTACTACTAAAATTATTCATACAACAACACTGGCTAGACTAAAGAGTTTTAAAAGCAACACTTTGTGTATTCATTCAATATATCTTCAAGTTGGGAATAAAATATAACTCGACAAACTTTATCCACGACACGGTCTAAACTCCGGATTTAATCATTATATTTAGCATTCCCTGGAGAATAATTTACAAGTTGGGGTTTGTAGTATCAAGTTATTTTTAAGGCGAAGCTTGTTGTTTCAAGGATAATTATGGAAACGACGTTTTCAAAATGCCCATTTACACTTCAGACGAGGAGCAGAGTCATTTCGAATTCAATGCAATTAACAGTCAGAGTTTAAGTTATAATATATTATTTACGTAATATGATGCTAATTTATGGAATTCCTGCCGCGAGTTTGTGCGTCTTCCTTTTCTGTGTTTCACTGCTTGTACTGACATTGGGACATTACAGAGATGGTGTGGGGTAAAACTGTTGACAGACAACATTTGGCACTTGACTATATGGACCACATGATCATGTCCATTTCAAGCTCTCATGCACCATATCACAAACTACATTAATGGTATCTTTTCGCGCTGAAACTGTTGTCAATGGGCATAAACTAACTGTTGGATTACTGTTTGAAGTTCAATATACAATTTGTGAGTACCTTTCATACTTAAAATGTACAATATCCGCAATAGGACAGGCGATGCAACTTACATGTAATCTAACTGCTAATTATAATTTGAAGTTAGTTGCCTCAAGCATGTACGTGTTTGAAGATCGTTGGTGCTAGCAAACATTACTTACAAGTCTTGAAAAGCATTACCGGGTCCATCATCGTTATCGTCGCCTCAAACCATAAAATAATATGAGAGTTGTATTTGCTCAGAACACTAGCGAAACATGCAAATCTTTAAGGACATTACGGAGATAAACCTGTAAAACTATCAACAAAGCCAATGATAAAATGTCAACGACACACTTCCCTTTTAGAAATAATGCACGTACGGTACATGAAATAGAGGAGGAGGATTTAATCCGTAGGTTATTTCCTAGTGAACTCATGCCACCTATGCCACGAACTACCAATGAGGATTTCCTCCTACCTCAAGAGAAAAAAAAATAAAACACGCACTTGACTTCGAAATAAAGGAGGTTCAGAATTCCTTTTGCGAACCCTCCACGGACAGGTTACCGACTTCAAAACCATTAAGCTATCACTACGTAAATAAACCATTATAAGAACAAAAGCACCTCCAGTTTTAAATAAAGACGACAAGGAAACAATCACAATGCTAACGACACAGCGCCTAACCGCTAATTTACCGGCCGTCCGGAGCCCCGGAGCCCCTTAGCCGTCAGCCCGGACCGGGCGGGGGGCCTGTACGCTCGGGTAAAAATGTACATTACGTTTTTAATCGTATTCCACTTACAGACCGTCTATGTAATTAATGTTTCCCGGTAAGCAATTCAACTCATCACACCAGTATTTGTTTGCAATTGACATTCGCGTATACAGGACATCTGTCTTGTGCTATATCTCGCTATAGCTCTTGCTATATGTATAACAAGTTTGAGATGGTAGTTTGCGAAAAACGCTTAAAAGGTCCTCGTGGTTTAAAACAATTCGAGGTTGTTAGTATTACAACTAAATGAAGCGGTATCTTTAGGATTGAGGAAATAAATTTGAAGATCTCTATCGGTCGACTATATCCACAATTGCTTGTAACGTGTGCGTTTAATTGAAAAAGCGTTGGATTCGATAGTTTAAACTTTCGCAGGGTCCTCTATTTCACAAATTCTCAGCGTTAATGGTCTTATAACACATACATATCTGCATCCAACCCAAAGGGGTGCCCTTAGTTAGAACGTTCGCAGCCCCTATTTTACGAAGAGATTTCACCCCCTCTGCGCTAGATTAAGTTTTTCTCTAGCTGAGCAATCCAAGCTCGCCTGTCTGTCCGCGTGAAGCTGTAAAGGCCGCTAGGGCCAACATCACAATGCCCATCAGAAACAAACAAATATCTGCATCTCACTCAGCACGCAAACGTCTCTGATTTGCATTTCACGAACGGCACCTTTAATAAAGGCAACGCCGGTCGCTCGCCGCATATCTGACGGGCAGGTAAGAACTGTCGCGCCGATCGCGGTCGGCGGCCACCCGCGCAGTACACTACCTAGATCGTCAATGGACATCGCTGGTTTCAAGTACATTTTTATTACATACACCGAAGTGTGTATTCCAGTTGAAGAGGTTTGTATGTAGTACACATACATCAAAACGCCCGTTTGCTTCCTGATCAGCAACGCTTTGTTTATGCCTTTGGTGTTGTAGAAGTACTTAATCAGCTGTTCACAAGAACATGGTTTGACAACGGTTATCAGGTCATAACAGCGCACAGGACACCACTAAGCTGCACAAATGGTCAAATATAGTCATAGGAGGATAATAACTATAGTTCAAAATTCATCTACAATCCAACCGCACCAATATAAACCCAATGCCTGGTAGCGCAATGCCGATTGCACTTCTAGCTAGATAGATACTATCAGAAGATATATACTAAGAACGCGTTCATAAATCAATTCTTAGAATCACAGTGCAGACAAACCGAGGTATCAACTGCAGACATATTTGACCTTATCCTGTCTAAAGCCAGCGTTATGAATTTTACAAAAACAACCTCGGTCCCACTTCTCGGAACTCGCCATTAATCACTAATCATCGAAGGCATAGTTTTATCGGCGCACTTAAACTTGACGAGTGCGCCTCGACACGTATAAAAGCGGATTACATTGTAGCGCCATTATGTATTAAAGCTTTTACGAGTACGAACGCGGAATATTAGGTGTTAACATTACAAGATTAAATTTCAGCGCGCGAAGTTGAAACTTGAAATTAGCAGCCGTCCAAATGTTTGGTGTCGGATGCAACGGGCGTCGCGTCTGCCCCTCGAAGACAATTCTCACCTTCATAATTATTAATGTGAAAATTAACTTAAGAGCCCCGGAGCGCGAATGAATACGCTCGTAAAAGCGAAACTATCATTTAGCGTACCTCCTCGCTTTTTAACGTAACTGTCTTGCTGTGCACTGATTAAGTAAAATAATGAAGTTCGCTCGCGATGCCGTTTTAATTACCGCGAGGTGCCAGAGCTGCAAAGCAACGACTGAGTTTTATGTCGTTAGTTCATGGGAATGTTGGTGTGTATGTCAATATGGGTTTGTTACAATTTTTTAGACGATTAATATGAACTTGACCTGTATAAATGTAGGTATGATAATTAGTTTCAAATTTACGTTAGGATGTCATTAATAAGACGTGCTAGTTATTCGCAGTTAGTATAAGTAAGAATAAACTCAAGGGGTATTTGTATCAATGATAAAGAAGTGTCGAAATGTATGTAAAAATTAGTTCGCAGACGCTGCATACTGGAGACTGTAGTCTTTATAGATGTTCTACGACCCACAGATACACAACATTATTTTTAACTGTAGGTACCATTGCCCCATATTGTAGCTAAGTACATAAGCCGGGACGGCATCGCGCACTCGGTAATTTTTTTTTCTCAAGAAATCGACTATTTCGTACATTATTTTGTTGCATCGATTCGGTTTATCGCTTAAATTCAGTATTCAAATTTTTGGACACATCCATACGACTAGTGAACTTTTCATAACAACGGATTATCATGGATCCATAGGATTGAAACTTGACTGGTCGGAGTTGATGCGTTTAAGTTTGTTTACAATCATTCGTTCAAGTAAGGCTAAGGACTTCTTAGCTAAGCTTTGAGCCTGATACTAAGCTACGTTTAAGCACTGCAATTATGATCCATTATGTCGTACAGGCAAGTGCTGTCATAGCAGAAATCAGTACAATTCGTTTCTTCATGCTAAGTAACAGCGACTAGATTTCAATAGTTCTTACACGATAATAATACTACATGTTCTCAAAGATATTTATAGTAGACCTTTGTTATATTTAATCCAACAATACACAATACAGATATCGCGCGAAAGAAGCTCAACCACTCTGCAAACACAAAGGTCTAAAATCTCAAGGCACCGTTTTTTGTTTACCTAGACAACCTTGATCTGCAATATTTTCGACATGATTAATTTTTCAGTCTACCAGCTTCTATATATGAACGCGAATAATCTATTGCTATTCGCAAGCAAGACTATATTATAAAGAGTATAGATCATTATTGGCCACTCGGGTCAGCGGCAAACATTCTCAACCGGCCATCGGCCCACCATTCTTTTAGCTTCAATGTTATACGAGCTAACGTCGGCTATATGCAGCGTCAAATACGTTTCAAATTCGTATGCCGAACGGTCCATAGATAGCCCGGGCGACACGGTCCGAGCTAAGGCAGTTTCCTGGAATGCATCGATCTCTTTTTGCAATATCTCGTGTTATGGCGATGCAAACAAAAAGTTATTGTGTTTTTTCCTTATAGACCTGAGTATAATTATACGAAGGGAATATTTTCATATATAATTTATGTACCTACTTCCAATGATATTTATAAATACATACTTATTAAAATATACGCAAAACATGTTTTTAACTTCAAACCACTTATTGATTGATTTGAAAGTGGACTGTTTTCGTTACAATATTCAGCCCCGTTTTTAAAAGTAAGTAATGACTGTGACCTATGGACATCGGGACATCGGCAAGCCGTCTGCATTAGAACTAATCAAAGTAGATCACCAACGTATCACTACTTCTTAGTTAGTTAGTTGAAAGGCCTTATTTGCAAAAGTGTCGTTAGCTGTAGGTAATAAACTGTAACCGGAATTGATTTTTTTTAAACAATCTGTTTCTATGCAAATATATCAGGTTAAAATGTTTTACAACAATTGATGTCCAACATAGAAGTCCATATAAATAAATCAAATACGTGTATTGTTAGCAAATCAATTCCAGTCCCTTATTATATTCCGATATCAATCGAGCTAAAGTTTTTGTCATGTCACTTGGAAATATTTAGTTAGAAAGTAGTCAAGTTATTTTTACCACAAAAATAGGCATTGCGAAGCGTGGCGGTGCTCTGCTTGCGTTACATAAAGTAACGTTCGTTGTTACTTGGACAGGTCGAGTCGGCCAAGTGAAAAGTAATTTGGATTTCTTGGTAAAACGTTCCGGCGCGTGTGATTAAGACGATAAACTATTTATTTACGGTCAGGGGCGCCTAAATAGTTTATACCTAATTACTGATACATATCTACTTAGATTTGTACGCAAACAGAAACATTCGTGTACATACTCCGTTACCGTATTTTTAAATATAAAGTAGTGCCTTTTTTGAGGTACTAAATTCCTGTTACTACCTTTGGTAACACTTTTGAATAATACCGCCGCAAGTTATACCTACAGCTAGGAAGTTTAGCCATAGTGCGTTTCAAATAGAAGGCGCAGTCCCAACCAGGAATTCATCGACACACAAGTATTCCACATAATTAATATTATATTTAAACTAGCTGACCCCGCAAACGTCGTTTTGCCACACAAATAAAATATAGTGAACAATTTAAGGTTGGTAATTAAACAGTGAAAATTGAGGGTTTATGTATTTTTAATACCACATCGCAAAAAAAGAATGAAAAAAAATCCCCAAAATTTTTTTAAACAATCCTTATCACTTAGGGGTATGAAAAATAGTCAACCCGTTTCGGAAGACTTTGGCAACTAACACTGTGACACGAGAATTTTATATATACAGATAGATGTTATATAAACCATTGTAAAGGGCATGCGTATTCTGACATAAAATCACAACTTTAAAATTTGAAATATAACTTATAATTATATGACGCTAAGAAAAAAAAGAAACGGTGTGCGCAAGTTAGGGACTAAGTTCAACAGTGGGCCTCAGGATGTTTGGACGGAGAAAAAACATACAGGAAAATAACCGTTTCGGCTCTTAAACATAAGCTCATGATCATGTCCAAGAGCCGTCACAGTTGGCGGCGGTGACTCAGCGTTAAAATTGAAACGAGTACGCGTCCGTGATTGTGAGTTATCACTGCAATAAGTTGCAATCCTCTGATCGTGACGCAGCCATTATGAAAATTGAATTGTTTATTTAACAAAAATATTGGCTCGTTCGGTAGCCTTGTTTGCTTCGTGATGGGATTTATTGAATCCGCAATGGTTCTGTTGTGGATTTGCAAGTCACTCGCAATTATTATCTTCGCGGAGGATAACAAGCGGAAACGTTGAGGATCGACATCGGTCCTGGTTTACAATGCGGTATCTGCTCATAAGGACACTGTGAACTAACCTACTACCAGTAACTAGTAATAAGTAGTAACCCGCTTTCACACAATATCTTCATCTAATCTTAAACATTAGGCACCTACTCGCAAACTGGAACAGTTTTTATATTTTTTACTAGCTGACCCCGCAAACATTGTTTTGCCATATAAACTATTGTATTTAAATAGGGGTTGGAGCTATCACCAAAGACCATTAAATACAATAGTGTGAAAATTAAGGGTTGTATGAATTTTTGATACCAAATTATAAAACAAATTAATCAACATTTTGTCCAGGAAATAAAAAATTGTGAAGTGATCACGTCACAGACAGACAGAGTTACTTTCACATTTATAATATGAGTTTAGATTTTAGCAGTCGGGTTTCCTACTTGAATGTTTTTTTCCTTTGGAGGGAATATTCGTTGCCTATAAAATTACGATCTAGCGTAAAAGACAAATTTTTGAGGTAACTTTAATAATTACAATAATATTATTTAAGCATATTATGAATGTTTCTAGTTGAGTTAATTACAAATACCTATAATCATTTATTTAAATTGGTATATACAAAAAAATACCTCAAACAACATCTATTAAATCAAATTTCTATTAGGCACTTCCTATTTCATGTTTACACTATATTAACGTTTTAGCGGTGGAGTTTTCTAGTTGTATAAATTACAGACATTATCATTTAATTAAATAGGTACAAAATAACACAGTAAACTAACTCTATTTGCTATATTTATCTCTAAACAGAACTAACGTTTATCACTCGTTTAGATGTACCTATTCTAGTTATTGTTCCATAAAGGAAGTTACAAATATCCAAAGTAAGATCTTAATATGCGATAGTTTTCGTGTAAAGCGGTATAGATCTCACAAATTTCTAGTACGCTCTGAAGTTGTTTTTCGACCTGCTAATATCTATAATGTGCTGTTACAACGAGACTTGTGGCGATGTTCAGAGCGTACTAGACATTAATTTGTCGAGAATTCTAACAACGGTGACAACAATCCATACAAGTGAAACATCAGCAATAGATATTTATTAAGAGTAATACGTATTACTAAAAGTACTGTATGTAGTAAATATATAAAGATAATTGTTAAGTAAAGTACGACAAAACTTATAGGATTAATATGAAGCAACAATCACCATAGCGTGTCGACGAAGCCCTTTTAAAATGTCCTTTAAACGTGAGGGCTTAAAATTTGACAGCGCCAAATTCATCATTACCCTACAACTTTGTCAAAGGAGACACTCATTTCCCTTACTTCACCTTTTAAGTGTACTAAAATGTTTTTACTTGAAATTCAGTAAAAGCTGCTTATAGGAAGGGTTATACATAACATATGTATGTTGGAATGAAGGAGTGGAACAAGAACACTCACACGCGTCTTTATTAAATTGTTACAAATACACACACACACACTATCACTCCGTCGTACTGCCATCTTCCTTTTTAACATATAGTCTACAGACGATCAGACAGACCACCTGATTGAGCGGTAACTAAACTTCTGCGATACCAAAAGCATCACTGATGTATTGCCGGCCAGTAAGCAAATGTTACCACAGTATTAATGAATATTTCAATGACAAAAAATATCCTCTTCTATATGATAAAGCACCTTCCCAAACTAAGTAAAAGATAAAATTGAATTTGAATTCCGTTCAACGAACATCTACATAATATACATATTATCAGTATAAAATTGCTTGTCAGTAACTCAGTAAAGTGGTACAAGATGTTTTAATCGTAGGTATTAGATTAGCTTAATTATAACATGTATTAAGATACTCTTTAATAGTATTTGGAATTACCTGAATGCTGATAAGATAATTACAATTATTAATTCCAGTGATTTTTATATAATATGTAAAATACATATTATTAGTAAGTAGATGAGATATTTCCAAAGAAAAATATACCGCTAAGATTTTAGTAAAATTAACAGGTTGGTGTTTTTTTAAATTTTATGAAATCGTATTTACCTGTTTTTTTTTATTTAGGTCAGTCGAATATTATTTTTCATCGAATAATAAATTTTTTGAAATGTTAAAAAATCTGTTTTTATAAATCAATATTATCGAAATCTTGTCAATCGTTTTCACCAGATTTTGTAATAACCGGGTAGATACAGACAATAAATAAAAGTTTTCGCCTCTATTTCGAAAATAAATGCTACCTAAATCAAAAAGGTACAAAAATTTTCGACGTACAAAGCCTGCCTCGATACAGTTTTATTATTAGTATACACCATTTAATTACAAAATGGATCGATTTTTAAATCTAATCAGCTTGATGATATAAAAAACCCCGCCACAATAAACATCAAATTAGGTAACATGTGTAAGATATGTTAGACGATATAAAATATTTTTTAATACGAAAAGATTATAATGTATTTGTACTCGAAACGTATGTATACAAAGAAGAAAGTTTCTGAGATGGTTCTTTTGTTTTAAAAATATTAATGGAATAATTTCACCATCAACCGGAAGCGCTCCCATGGTCTTCTTTCGACATTCGAGACAAATTGTCGCCTATCTTAAGTAGGTAATGAATAATGATGTCGAGACGCTGATGTAGTTTTAAGAGTGGCCAAAGAAAATAATGGTCTTCAGACTATGTTTTGAGTTCCCTAATGTCGGTTATTATGTTTAAATACATCGCATTTAATGTCTGTTTCGTACACGTCAAAAAATGCACCACGGAACATTTATAGTTACGGATAAGATGTCAGTATAAAACCGTAGAGACCTACACGACCAATGAACGACCGTCAGTGTATTAGCAAGAGGCAAGTGTTACTTAGGTACTAAACAGATTAAGGAGGTGCCATTCGCCACGTTGAAAGGGGGATCATAAATCCGTGTTCAAACAATACGAGCCGTACAGTTGGACAAATGTTCGCATTGCGGAACGGTGCGGTGACGCGGCTACCGACACGAATATTTCACTTATTTTGCATACTAACAAGCAACGGTGCGCCTGCGCACGACGACGTTGCGTCACCGGCGCGCGCGCTTGCGCAATCCACTCACGCGCCATTCATCCGGCCGCAGTCCACCGGCTGGCAAAAGTCTAGATCGGTAACATCTAGAGCCGTGTTTCCGTCTCGCCGTGTGAGCAGAATATGCTTATTAGCCCGTCGAGGCTGTTAGGTGGCAAGGTTAGCAAGCGGCGGCGATGCCGCGCACGGTGTTGCCACGGTTTCCGTAGGTAGCGCATACCGCATCGGGCTTCAAATAATATTTATCTTATCTTTTACACAGCTAATTACATACGCGCTTCTCGCTAACTAAAATACCAACCGTTATTTCGACTCGAGCATTATTTGTGAGGGGCAGCAAAAACTGTGAATGAAACAAAACGAGTCGGAACGTGGCGCCGCCGGTAATAGAGACTAAAACATTCTAATTAAAATTATAAAACATCAAAGAGAAACGTTTTCATACTACAGATAGCAGAGAACTTTAATAAAATACTAACAGTTGGCTTACTCGAGTGATGATTTTTAGCTAGGACAGATTGGACAATATCAATGGTAAAAATTCACACCTATACGTCGATTAGTTTCTCTCGTATTTAGCTTTATTTTCTCGTAGTTATAAGCTTAACGATTACAAATGTAATAAATAAATATATTTTATATTGCGTTGTATTATTATATTCCGTAGTATTGCCGTTTATTATTAACTGTCATGATTAAATTATTGAAAACAGCCTACAAATTTAACAATAGTGTTAACCCGTACAATTCATCAATTGGCGCCACATAGCCCATATTACAGACGAGGGCTAAAGATATGGTCTCCGCTTGGCAACCGAGCAACTATCTCCGTTGCACCAGAACAATTTGATGTATGCTCACCATGACACCAAACATACAATATTTCAACCTGGCGCATAGCCATGACACACTTGCCACTTTTTGTCTACGTTTAAACGTTATTAATGAGTAATTTTCTGCTAATAAATAGCGGGAGAAAAGTCCACTAGTAAACGAGAACCAACTGTTCTAATGTACAGTAATTACAAGGCATAATTTCTCACTCCTCTGTCATATTTAGGTCATCTCCATATTGTTCTGAAAGGTTTCTCCGGAGTCGACCAGCTTGGTGGGCTATGGCTATTAACTCACATTGTCTGAGGAGAACTGAGCCCAGCAGTGGAACATGTGTGGTTTGTGACGATAAAGAAAACATTTAGGAGTCAATAATATGCTTCTTGAATTTACTAATTACAGTCTTGATTTTACACTAATTATACAGCAAAGACAGTAAACTTCAAGACTGTTTTTCCCTAATCGAAACGAAGGTTAGACACACGCAAGCTTAATAGTGTCTGAATACTGTCGCCACAATATATACGATTACATATCACATATTGTACAAACAGAACAAATCAAACCAAATGACAAATTAAGCTGTAACATTGTCATGCAATAAAGAAACCTATACAATTGTAGGACGCAGTGATTAAGACTATTTGTTATTTAATTAAAATGAATTAACCTAATCAAATTACGTGTGCGATCAATGCAATGGAGGAATGTCTATGTGGCACGAGGACGGTGCATCAGTCACGTCAATGTTGACAATTTCGTCATAATACAAATACTTTAATCATCCATTTATACTCTGATACTACTTACTTTGTATACTTTGACCTTTATTAAATCACTATGCTTATTATTAAATCTCCTCGGCACATCAAAAGCGACGCGGCTTAAACTTAAAAAGCTAAGACAAAAAAAATATATGTATTACTAGCCGACCCCGCAAACGTTGTTTCGCTATATAAAAGTTGCTATTAAACAATGGGGTGATAGGAAGTTGAAAATTAGGGGATGTAAATATTTTTGATGCCACATCATAAAACAATAACGAAAGAATCAAATTGTCCATGAAATAAAAATAATATATATTTGCCGTGGGCCATCCTAAAAATTGTTTATAACCTATTCTCAGACCTATCTAATCATACAAAATTTCATAATAACCGGTTAAGCCGTTCCGGAGGAGTATGGCAACTAACACTGTGACACTTGTCATAACGATTATTCATGAAATAAATTCGTAATACATGACAGTTTAACGGTTTGTACTTTAATCTTATGCACTTGAGTAAAAATCCTGTATTCACCACCAACTCTTCCACAATATACGCGTGTTTATTACATATCGCTTTCTTAGTTAAAGGAAAGCACCTCGTAAACCTGCACACCGATAACCCATAATTATCTCAAAGGTCTGTAAAATTCTGCCTCTCTACATTTGGCCAGTGCAAAATGCACAAAAAGCTAAAGGTGATGGACTTTTAGTGGAAATTTCCGAGTGTGATGATGATAAATAATTTTAACTTGGGCAAACAAATCACTGACGCAGTAAATAAAACACTATCACGCACAAATTACATGACGCGTTAACAATGAGTTCAATAATGTTGTTATTAATATTCGATAATTCATGATATAATTCAAATACACAGAAGCGTTATCAGCGTGAGACTTGCGAGGCGCCAAAGCACAGATAATTATAATTAAAGAGCAACAAATGTTTCATTCACTAGCGTAGTCGGTGATCTGGCTGAGATTTTGTAAAAAGTACCCAAAGTTTTAGGTACCAATATTGGCAATATAATGCGCTCCGTCTTTGAATGTAACCTGAATTTTTACTGTTGATGTTGCACCCTGATAAATACCAAACTGGGCTACAGGGCCATTTTTGTAAGAGGTTGTTGGGTTCTTTATCAGAAAACTTAATAGAGACGGTATGTTGCCATAGTGACAGACCAAATTAGAAAGGAGCTCGGAAACTCCATCAACTTCATTAATAAATTAATATCATCACATAAAACATTATTAAAAATATTTATTCATTTCGAATTAGTAATAATTTAGTTGTCAGGTAGATAATGACAACACGCAATAAATCCGCCCATTGTAAACACAATAAAGGATAAATAAATCAATAATTTACCTTTAAACTTCAAAATGTTCTCACGACTTTTCAGTAACTATCCATAATCCAGACATGTCCATTTTAAATTTCAATAAAGTAAAAAAAATAAAGAGTATCCTGTACAAAAACAAAAAAGTATCTTCATTACCCTAACCAAAGACCCGATCCAAATCGTCCGCGAGCTCTCTGTCTACTCGATTCAGTCGCGCCATGCCACCCGCCCGCAAACAATACAGCCTACGCACCGCACGTCAATAGCTAATTGAGTTTGAGACGTTTCATTTGATCAATCGGTATTGATATCGGATGTCAATTGTTGTTTGTTGTATGTTACGCCAGGTGGCACGGCTGAGTGGAGGTGAGCCATCCCCGGCAATGGGTGATTTAACAATAATTCATACATTAATAGTTGACTAACTGCGCCCCGGCTCTGAAAAGCAGCGTGTCGCAAAGATTTTCCCGCAGGAATTATAAGATAAAATGTAGCCTAAGTTAATTATTATTAAGTCAACTATCTTCCAGTGAAAGTCCTGTCTAAGTCCGGTCCGGTATAAGGATTCCGTTATTTTCCTATTGAGCAACAGAACCCGAAAAATAACTACACAATTAGTTGATATTAGCGTCTACAAAGGTACAACAGTTACCGGAGAAAGTTTAACATTCCATGTACTTTCCGAACGTACAACGGAATACTGATTTGTCCTTCATCAGAATTTTAATAAAAATACCGTTTCCATGTACCGCGGCCAATTGTCGACTCTTACATTAACTGAATGTTAATACGAGTGATTATATTTAATAAAAACTTTGTGACACACTCATTTGCACGCGGCACAGTTAGACTATACTAATATTATAAAGAGGAAAGATTTAATTGTTCGTTTGTTTATTTGTACCGAATAGGCTCCAAAACTATTGGACCGATTTTAATGAAATTTGGCATAGAGATAGTATAGGGTCTGCGAAATAACATAGGCTATTTTATATGGCAAATACAAACTTTGCGGGATTAGCTAATACTAAATATGTTTATTAAGTTGAAATCGTGTACCATTACTCCCGAGAACCGTAATACATGAGGACTAGTTAGCATGTACAAAATTTAACACCATCAGACCCAAAAGTTTGAAAACAAACTCTACTCTTCTCTCAGCCGAAGCGCTATTGCGCATGAAGACAGGAAAAGATTAGCTTGGACTCAAGGATGCCAGGAATCCCTTGCACCAAAGCTTCCAACTGTTGTGTACATTGACCCCAACACCACTAGCTCTGCATCCGTTATCTCTTCCATTAAACACAAATCTCCATTCACTTGTCCGTTATCTGAATATTGCTAGAGCAACATTGCGTACGGACAGCGCCATTATCGGGCGGCGCGATGACCGCTATCGAAGGTGCTCCCGTCCTATCTGAACGGATGTTTATGTAAGAGATAGGCTAACTTTCAGCAGTTTATTAACCTCCTGACTTTGAACTCGCCACGCTATTGATATGCGCCGTAACAGTACTGTACATTTTCGTCACCGTTAAATTTTATTGCAGTCTCAATGCTCATTCATAAAGCGTTGACTTATCGCTCCGTCGCGTCGGTCGTTCGGATTTTTTTTAACGCAGGATAAACATTCAACGTATTTTTATGCGCGAAGTTCACTAGCTTTGGTAGAAATACTTTGGTATACAGGAAAACATTTTAATATCTGATGTCCGTGTTTTGATTACCAGACGAATTACCTCCTACGTGAACCGACAAATTAAATAAAAAAATGTTAAGTGACTCATACACAGTCGGTACATTTCAAGTTCTTTTGCACCAGACTTGTAGTCAGTGCGTACGCACTCATAGTCACCGATTAAGATTAATCTATTACAAAACAGACGTAACTATTACTAGTTTAATTACTAAAATCATTTATCTCTCGCCTGACACGGCGACAACTTCCGCCGCGCTATCATCAGTTATTAATTCTTAATATCGTAACGGTAGTTAGGTATTTATACGATTCGCTTGAGGCGGTTTCTCCTACACACTTGCTAACTTTACGTTAAAGCTAGTTGTTTCACTAAACTTCCGAATTTCTTGTTCAAGGGGTAAAGGGCCATAACAACCACATAGCAATTAATAAAACCAGACTCCTATTACGATCTAGAACAGATCCAAAGACTTTTCACCACCTGGCGGCAATCCATTTGCTTATTGCTATGATTCCTCGAAGCCATCCCATAAGGCTAGACGACGGAACAAATTAATCAGCCTAACATTATCGAGACAGGGAAGTGCTCATCAAAACGTTCAGCAATTACCGTGGCCATCAAACGTCCGATGTTTATTTCCACAATCATTAGTCACCTATGATGTATCAGCCGTTCCACTGTATAGTACAGTTTACATTGTGCAACTATCAGCTTATCGACGACGTCAGCGGTTGAAACCGAGAGTGGGCGGTTATCGTCCACCGCGCTGGCGCATGCCGGCACTCCAACGTCACCGAACCACCGACGCTTGCGTCACGCTACAATATTTGGATAGATTATTTTATTGTTTCGTTTTATCGCGTTGGTACATTTCTTATATTTCTATTGGTGTGTCAATAAAACGGCCTAACATCATCGTTCATCTGTATTTCAATAGATTTACGGAACTTGTTTACTGTATATGACGTGCTTCTTCCTATAATTCCCAGAAAGCTTTTCAAAGCGCACAGGACTACACTGTAAGTTAATTTTGTGTTTCATAAAGTATATATTTATATATTTCTCTTTACATACTTCATTGTCCTTTCGTGGTTTTGGGGTCCTATCTGTTTTGTAGGCAAATAGGAAAAAAATTCTGAAGACATCTATAACATCGCACTGCCCGTGTGGTTTGCCTGAGCATTGGGTTCATAATTAATATGTCGTGCTTGAGTACGTAGGACAAACTTGACCAAGTACTTTGAAAGCTGGATTTAGTGCCGCTTAGTCTCGTAAAATACCTGTCCTGGGGCCTGATCCGATAAATACGACTCACCTGTAGCGCATAGCCCTACGGCTTGTTTCAATTGTAAACGATCGATCGAGTTAAGCAACGTTGAACTTGATCGGGTAATGTATAGGCTGGCGGACCCGCTTGTGGCGGTACTGTATCAACACTTCCATCCTTCACATATCCCCTTAAGCCGTAGGTACGTGTTGAGGTTAATTAGTAGGTAAGCCTTGAAGAGGCTGAAGGCATAACAAATTCTGGAAATTGAGTTGGTTTTTTTTAATTTCCTATTTTGACATTTTATACTCTAAATGTTAGCAGAGTAAGCCCACTGTTACATAACAATAACACCAAATTGTTACCTTATTCTACATATTATGATTGACCACCGAGTAACTGCTTTGCCAACTGGAGCGTGTTGAGTACGCTGTAGACCCCCTAATTATTATGGAGGACAGCCCTGCAACAGGCCATAAATGAGTTGAAGTAAGATATTCTTGTTTTATTATATGAATAATATTCAAAGTAACTTTTTTTTGGACCATGGCAACAGCAGAACCGTATTAAAATTTGAATATTTAAAACGTTCGCAGATACGGACGGCAACAAACTAACGAGCTACATAGAATTAATTAAGTCATCATCACTAGCGACTGTGAGAAATCATCATTACTCTGTGTACGAGTGCAAATCGCCGAGA
Organism: Perichares adela; assembly: GCA_018251795.1. Classification (NCBI taxonomy): domain Eukaryota; kingdom Metazoa; phylum Arthropoda; class Insecta; order Lepidoptera; family Hesperiidae; genus Perichares; species Perichares adela. The sequence continues at coordinate 20,354 of DWPQ01000122.1, forward strand.
CGGCCAAGTACGGCTTGCCGTGTAAATAATAGGTTCAACTACCCTGGCCGGCGACGAAAACCTCCGCCAAATTTGCGGACACGTTCCGCTAGTGAGCCACATAGCTACATCAACCGTATGACTAACTAAGCACACGTGGATGTGGTATTTGGATTAACGTGCGTTTTAATCGAACAGATTTGACTCCAAATCACGATGTTTATTTTATTATAAGTCAAAACCGCATATAAAATTCCACAACAAAAACCTTAGACATTCCTCTACTACTGACTTTTTCTCGTTATAATTCGTACTGCGAAGGGATGGGTTGGAATGAAAATAGGCTACATTTTTTACTATCCAGGAATTTCATTATTTTACGAGATACATAAAAACAATGTTCTACAAAAACATTGTCCTAGACCAGTCGCTGCTTTTCAGGGCAGGAAAAAGTCTGCCGGGTTTACTAGTATAATGTAAGTGCAATTTATAGATTTCACCTTAAAGTACAGGAGGTTGGATCGGACCCAGAAATCAATGTAGCCCTGGATACGACATTAGTAAAAAATCCAAAAACAGACGAAGCCATAGGTTTAATCTTGTTAAATATTTCACAACGTGTTGTAACAACTGTTGTATATAAGTATCGAAGTGCTTCAGTACTGATTAATCGACGTTGTATCGTCTCGCTATTCACATCGGAAGTCAGCTGAATCATAAACGAATATGAGAGGACGGTTTGAATGCCATTTCGAGGAAATGCCTTCGAGACACGGCCCTGGACCACACAGTCCTGGCCATTGTAGGCCGAGGAGCCCTGGCCGTCATCATTGGGGTAAACATCACAAGCCACACCATGGCTCACACCATGGGCCACACCACGGCCCACACCACGGGCCACACCACGGACCACACCATGGCTCACATCACTGGCCACACCATGGCCCACACCGTGGTCATGGCCCGCATCACTTCGGACATCACCACGGACATTTTGGACCCTTCGCATATTTTGGACATCATGGCTTTCCTTTCGGACATCACGGACCTCGATTCGGTCACCATGGACCTCATTTCGGACCTGGTTCATCCCCGTGTGACAGGATGACGTCGGAAAGAAACGACTGTTGTGGAAGACGATGTGGACGCAAAAATAAGCCTCACTGCCGACGCAATAACGTGGAAAATGGCGAAAAGGAAAATGGAACAGTATTAGTTCGAGGAATCATTGTTGATGGATCAAGACGTTGTCGATCTGTTTGAAAACGTATGTTTTTCTTATCATATTTATCTTATATTTATCATCTTTTATCTATTATTCATTGACCTTCAAGTTATCTTCAATTAAATATTTAAATTATTTTAATTTTTTTATTATTAAAATTATGAAGTGTACATTTAGTTTCAATGTTATGTTTATTTTTTGTTATTTTGTTACATATCTCGGGCTTAAATATTCATATGAATTTATTATATTTAATAACATTATTTTATTTATTTATTTTATAGTAATCATTTGTTACTTAAAATTTTCTGTTTTAGATTATTCATTTGTAACGGAATATAATAATTATGTTCTGTAGAATAATGTAATATGCATTTCGAATGTAATGGACTGGAAAATATTAAACAATTTTCTGAAATCTATACCAAACC
>DWPQ01000123.1:0-21983 GCA_018251795.1 Perichares adela
TTGGTAGTGACCCTGCCTGCGAAGCGAGGGGTCCCGGGTTCGATTCCCGGCCGGGGCAGATATTTATGTGACAGATATATATTTGTTCTCGGGTCATGGGTGTTAGTGATGTGTTGTGTTGTCCATGCCACCCGCGACACAGGGAAACCTAGTGGGGGGTATGAGTGTATTAGCGTAAAAAAAAAAAGTTTTCTTGAACTAAATATGATTTATGTTTTACATACGCGACAAACGAATTAACTAACTACCTAATGTTAAGTGGTCACTGTTGTCCATTTGGTTCCTGCATTATGACTAATACGAATGTTGTAAGAGCTAAATGAAATTCAAACAAAAAACTTTGCTTCTGTTTCCGTGTGTTTTGAGGAGAGTAATATTGTATGGGATACCAAAAAAGTGATACCCAAGCAGAAGTTACAACAATAATCGGTGGTTCATTGATTAATCATAAATTTAGTTTAAATTAGTATATTTTTAGCTTTTATCGCATTCTGTTAAGCAGTCATTGTTATTTTGTACTTAAATCATTTCGTACTTTCTTTCGTGCAGGACAATTTCGAAATTTCGAACAGCGACCAAGTCGTGAAGCAGACTCCTCCCAGTTAGAAATATTACAAGAAGCCGAACAAAACCCCGTGATTCCGCTCCAAAAACTACAAAGAAATAAGCGGTCTAATAACGATCCGTTAAAGGAATTTGCTATCTACTTCGGAAAATATAAAGCTTGGACAAACTCCAACCCAGCTAGTGTTGGCGGGAAATTTGACAGCTTTGATGTTAAAAATGACCTGACAGCTGCCAAGGCCGTAGAAAAGAGATCCGTCGCTAACGCTGGAATTAAAATTCAGATACCCGAAGACCCGATGCAGGATTTAAGCTCTTACGTAAAGCATCAGCCTAATGTGCGCTACGTCAAGGACACGGCACAGGCGAACGAGATAAAATCTTATTTGGACAAAATTTACCACAAAGATATCGAGACTGCTAAAGACCACTTTCGTAAATTGGATAAGCTAATCAAATCGGTGCATAAAAGGTCTGTGTATTACCACAAGCTGCACAGACCTCGCGTGCCCGAGGATCCAATGCAAGATATCAGTTATTACGTAAAAAGCAAACACGGTACGAACATAAGACCAGATTTAGCCAACGCAGCTCGGGTTAGACTCGGTCTACAGCAAATTTTTGAGACTGGCAACATAGAAGTTATACACCGGTATGGTTCTAACTACATTCCTGGTGTACAGCCTTTAGTATTAGGTGCAATGGAAAGCTTCGTTGATATTTAATTTGTATTGTGTATTGTGAATCCGTCAATATTTTTTTTTGGGAATTAAAAAAATATATTATGATAGCTTATCAGAATCTTTTGGAAGAAACAATTAAAATTTCTAAATTATATCAATGTTTTTGAATGGAAGCAGTTTTCTTCTTAATTACAACAATAATCTAATTTAGTAATTTCTTTTTTAGTAATTTTCTGAATTTAAATGGTTAATAAAAAATACTTCTTGTTTTTCATTTGTTTAACCGTATTTGACTACCGTTGTTTCTACAGTTTAAGGCCAGAGAAGCGGAATATTCCAATATTTCTCAACGCTACGACACAGCCATTAAACACGCGCGGAAGTCAGGGGCGTAATAAATACCACCATGAAAACATTGTCGATTAATTATGTTGTTTTTGTAATGGGAGTTGGGAGACTTTCAACAGGAATCTAACGTTAAAGCCTCATCCGATACACATTGCCATGTCACTTACACATAACAGATGGCGCTAGTAGATGATAGCAGAAAGTTGACACTGGCAGGACACGTCAAATTAAAAATGAAACACCAAATGTATCATAGTGATGTTTTATTGAAAAAGGCGCACGATCTAGCGACATTATGCAAGAGTTAACACATCTCTAATATAGTCAAAAGATTAAATATAAATGTAATATTTCTTAAAACTAGACAATGTTTGTATAAATATATTTCATTATTGTCGTTCGGTCATCGGTCCACCGGTCCAGTTTGTGACCTACAACGGAATGTTTACTCGTGTACATTTTACATTCTATGCAAATATCATTCATTCGTGGATTTGATTATTATTACGATTATTTAACTTAAGTTTCAAATTTGACATTAATGACAACACACAATTATGTATTTGGTCCCACTGGTCGGCTCGGGTCTCTTCTTTGTGTGAGAGGTATTGAACCCTTAAGCTAGCCAAGTTCCAATTGATAATTCAAATACCTTAGAGACAATAGAAAAATCTCTGGTTAATTCATGAAGTTTTCTATGGCCCGAGCACGCGATATTTAATTTCTAATCCCCATAACTTTTAAAAAGATATGTGGGTTTATTTTGTATAAAGTTTAATTATTACTTTTTTTTGTTTATATTCTGTTTAAATGTTTTAATTTTTCGACATAAATTACGGTGATAACATTTAACAACTAGATACATTAATATTGAAAGTCAATCATTATATTAATCATTAAATGTCAAAATTGGTTACTTAAATTAAAAAACACCTGGTTAAATATGAATTGAATATACAAAAATATAAAATAAAAATTGATGTCGTCATACGTGTAACACCATAAAGTATCAAACATCAAGGCACATTTCAACAAATATATTTCGAAACGTCATATAATAAAGTACATACATAATATTATATTATATATTATCTACATGACAAAAACGCAAAAAATATTTTTTCATAATAAACACAATGGCAAATTTAAAATTGGCAACACTCACAAATGCTAGCGGAATGTTCCATAAAATGTTCTCGTCCGACTAAATCTTTGTTACTATCGCGGTAATAAAGTCATTTAAAAAAGGAATGTTCAAAAACGAGTTATCGATACGTAATATTGTTATACAGGTAACCCGGAATGTTTTTAAATGCAGAAGGTTCTTTTAATTGCCAATTTTAATTTATTCTTTCTAAGCTCTCATTAATCTCATAAAAGGCACGAATTTCTTAAGATAATTTAACTTAAAATATAAGTCATAATTGTAACAAAAAAGTAAATAAAATTAGTCATAAAAGGCGCAGTCAGTGAACTAGACTCGATAGGTATTATTGACATTTGACATGAATTAATTAAAAAAACTTTCAATTCACCAACTGTCATAAAAAAAATCATCAGCTAAATGTCCCGCATATAAAACCAATTCAAAATTAACAATTTCCTTTGAGTTTTAACTTATTAATTGTTTATGGTATGATTCTTCCAATCTTATGGATATGACTATTTTCTGAACATCTACTAACTGCACCCGTCTCCATCCGCATCTCACATGTGACTCTGCGGTCTCTTCTTTCTGCTGAACAGTCCGCCAAACACTCCCTTCTTATCTTTCTTCTCCTTCGTCACGCCGCTCACTGACAGTTCTGATTCGCCAGATGATCTGTGGAATTTATCACGGTGTAATGGATCTTTTGACAAATAGAGATGAGAAAATCTCTTACACGACAGACAATGACACAAGAACTTAAGGTATTCTATACACAATTTATAACATTACTAATATTAACATTAACTATACACACTTTGTAACAATAGGTATGTCTGTAACTAAAATATATTTAGAGTTACTTTATTTATACAAAAAAAAATCTTACCTTGACGCCGGTCTCTGGTCTAGGGCGGGCGAGCCGCCGCTGCCAGCAACTGACGCTGGGCGGGTATTGCCTGCACTGTTTCCTCCATACGCTAAAAATACCAAAAAATATTGTTACAATCTCAAAATCAACGCGGTGAGCGTGCAAAGGAATGCAATATTGCAATTTCAAACTTATATTTAACCGTGGAATATACGATTTATATGGAAATAACGATTTTATCAAGTAGTATACGACAGAGGACCTAAGATAATTATTACATTAGATAACTATTCTATTATTATAATACACCATTTCGTATTTAACAATCAATGTACACACAGAGATAATTAAATAATTTATTCATGAAAAAACTATACAACAATGTACAAAGATACTTATTCTGTTTCTCTTTCATCAGTCGGGAAACGAGTAGACGGGCCACCTGATGGTAAGTGGTGACTGCCAATGATCATCCGTGACACCAAAAGCAACAACGACGCGTTACCAACCAAGGAAGCCGAACCGGTCATTAATCTTTCGCTATAGCAACCGAAAACTACCACCACGTTAAAATATTCCACGGTTAATCCCTAGAACGCATATTCTAAATTATATTTAAAGTTGCAAACAATGAAATAAAAATCTATAAATGTAACCTGTACAGGAAACGATAGTAAATCCATATAATGGTAATAATTAAAATAAATTGCATACTTAAGCCTACAATAACAGATTAACTACTTACTACTAAAAAGTACATAAAATAAACTTCTACAAAACGAAAGCACCGTCAACCCAATACACAGCCAAAGCATCCACAGATAAAAGAATAGGATACAGATAAAACAGTATACAGATTATACGAATAATAATATAAACGAAATTGTAATATTGCCTTAAAAATTCTCCAAAGTAACTTAATAGTCGAAGTAATTATGTCTTTTTTTATATCGGCGCTCTAACCTACTGAGCTAACGAGTCAACTGAGTCAAGTGAGTTTATTCTTAAACCGTAATTATGTCGGGTGATACTTGTTTTCCTGAGATTAAGCCTAAAATATTGGTTAAGTGACCTGTAGATTCCAGGCAGAAAAATATTATAGTTGACTCACAAGTTAAACAGAAATATATATTTTTAACTATCTCGTTAACTGACTTCCCTCATCACGTAAACTGCCCCCCCCCCCCCTTCTCCTAATAATATTTCAGTTAATCTGTGTTTCATTAAAAACCCATCTACATACAAATTAAATATTGAAGCAGCAATTGGACCTTTTGGCCTATTCAATTCCTGGTCATGGGTTGAAACCAATATTTTTTTTACTTCTATACATATATGAAGGAGACAAAATAAGGATACATACAACATAATATAAGGCACATACCACACTAACTACATAAAGCATCATATAGAGAAGCCGACAACACTCGCTAGTCATTCAATACTAAACAAACCAACCATATACATTGATCTTTGAGTGGCTATATATTATATTTTTCAGTGATTTGTATTTCAATGTATATGACTGCAATGAGTCAATAAAGTAGAAAAACATACATTTCACCCTATGAAGCACGTATAGGAGGTGACTTGATCCTGGTTGCGTTGAAAATCATTAAAAAGCCACACATTAAACATATTTAAAACATATAAAAATTCTTGCTTAAAAATAAATAGATTAATTAAATAAGTGCGTGACGAATCACACAATTCCCGAAAACCAAACCAAGAAGTGAAGCACTATGTTTACTAACACAAAAATCACACATTCATTCAAACATACACACACACAATTATACATAAGAGCATGCGTCTCCACACGACACTATAGACGTATACGCACGTCTTCATATACGAGAAGACTAAAGTAACATAACTATTTATTTAATACATCCATATTATGTTAGTATTTATACACATCAAGTATAATATAATTATCGATAGATCGATGATATAAATACATAATTTTATAACAAAAGCAATAAATGTTAGAACTACCTACGTATACGTAAAAAATAAAAGAATAGTTCCGTGGAACGCCACCAGAGCGCTACTAGGTCTTCACCACAGGCACCAAGCTAACTACTAAACTGTAGAATGAGCTGGAATGATAAAGGACCTTCCGTGTGAATTATCCAAAGTTTATCTGTAGAATATTACATACAATTTTACATAATCTATTTTTATTTCAAATATTTGTCTCAATTCAGATCAGTTGATCGCCCTATAGATATACAATCAGCATCTAAGATCACACACGCAGACATTTTTCTTAGATCTGACCTTAATTGCAAATAAGGCAAAATTAATGGCTGATAAGATTTTTAATTAAAAATAATCGGCAAGTTGATAAAGAGATTACTTCGTGACATATAAAATAGTATAAAAACATCCCAGCCCATTCAACAGTGACATAACACAATAACCAACCAAGCTCGCTGGCCGAGTAGAAGTGTGACGTGGTCTCCACGCTCTGCCAGTTGTTGTTCTGTCGCTCGTGCCACTGCGGCCGCGGGGCCTCCGGGGCCTCCTGCCAGCTCTTCGTCATCCGCTGTTGGTAGCTGTTCACAAGCGCTGTTACTGACTGCTTCTCGGAACCACCGGACATGGAGTTTCTCTCGGCCATATTGGAGATTCTCTCTGCCATGTTGGAACTTCTCTCGGTCATAGAACTTCGGTCGGATATATGAGTCCGGTCGGTGACGTTGGCGTTTCTGTCCGTTCGTTCCGGTATGTTCGGTCCTCGTTCCGGGATCGCTGGCGCCCGGTCCGGGATGGCGGGCGGTCTGTCCGGCGGGCCGGATAGTGGGAGCGGCGGAGCGTTTATCTCAGCTAGGTTTGGGATTAGTATAATTTGCAATGTTTTATTATGTGCGCGTCATTCGATTATTATGTAAATAAAATAGTTATAAAATAGTCTATATTAACTATATAGGCATCGGTATTAAAATCAAAATAAATATATCGTATAGTAAAATTACATGAACTAGGTTTTAAACTTTTTATTTCTATGACTCAAAATTATGTATGTAGACGTTGTTAATAAATATATCTTATCATTTGGTATATTATAAGAACAAAACATAAGACTTGTCACAAAACAAAAGCGCAGACGTCACAATTATCGCCCAAAAGCAGACATCACTTTTATAGTTTAAAAACAACATGTAAATGACAATATATCATAAAGTTGTGATTCTATATACTATCTGTCGCTTACGGCTGGGTACACGGTACTGCTAATTTTACTAGTTTGATAACTGGTAAATTGCGAGAATTTGCCAATGAAACCTAAATGTGTACCGTTATAATTAAATAATTATAAATACAATTATAAATGACTGGGAATAATTCAATATTTTTCTCAATAAATTCAAATAATGGCCAACTTTGATATGATAGTCATTTACATTCGATATAGTCTAAAGAGTGAAGTTGCTTCTTAGCTTAAGTATATTTTATATTATAAATGCTAGTGTGTGTATATGTTCGTTTGTGTGTGTGACATACCTTCTCGCTGTGATTTGATGAACTCAGCATTGATGTCGCGTCCATTGGAGAAACGAGACCGACCCCACGCGCCGCTCGCTTGTTCAGAGTTTCTGTTCACCAAACAAATTAATAGTGATGTATGGCGCAGTTAAATTTAAAATATATATATTTTATTGTCTAGACAAATATTGTTTCACAATATGTCCCAATATTGTTCAAACGGGCAATAGGTTGCATAATATCCAATCAACATTCATTGAATGAAGTTCGAAATACGAAATAGCATTGTTTTATTTATTACTAAGTAGACAAAACAGAAAAAATATAATGAATTCTTCATTACAGTAGATTTACGTACAAATTCATTACTATAGTATTTTGTACAAATGAAGCAAACGCACTTGTAATTAAGCAAACATATCTGTGAATATAATGTACCTCAGTAAAACTTCTGTATTATCTTCCTGACTGGACGGCGGGGGCTGGCGTGGAGGCAATGATGGTAGCACCGAAGATTCTAGAAAAAATATAGTCTATTTAGTTTCTCATAACTATAATTGTCATTTTTAAAGCGTTCTAACCCGTACTTCTCCAGTACTCCTACGAATAAATAACATAATACCAGAACAATATACACACATTTTCTTTGCATAGTCACAGCTAAGTTGTTTGTTTTAATACAAAAGTATAGCGAAAATTAATTAATAAAGAGAAATTAAATTAAATGAAATTTTATTCGAAGTAGGTTTTTACAAATATTTTTCGAAAGTCAATTCTAGTTAAGGAGGTCCTAGAAGAAGCGGCATAGAAACTGCCAGGAAAAATATATAATATTTTCCTACTCACAGATACAGAGAACGCTATCTTATCCTTTCCTTTTTTTTGTATAACAATCTCATTCCCACAGAAATGAATAATCACTTACCAAATAAAAAAAAAATATATTATTCAAGTTTTTAATGTGTCCTCTCAAAATGCTAGTTCGCGGGTGTGAATGTGTAAAAGTTATTAAAATAAATAAGTTACACGTATATACGCAACACGCGTACGCACGTAAGCACGCAGAAACACATACACACACATATAGATATCATAATAATATAAATATAAAGTAGACCCCCTCACCGATAATCCTTTCAGATTGTCTATCACTAGAGGTGGGCGTGGTGGGCGTGGCAGAGGCACGTTGTTGCGTGCGGTGTTCGTGCAGGATCTCTGCCTGCGAGCGCGGCTTGCGGCGCGGCTCGGGAGACGACGCCGCCGATGACGAGGATGATGCGTTCCTGGGACAAAAATTACAATTTGGTTACCGCTATATATACATAACCCATACACTCACAATACAGTATGAAACCAGATAATTTTAGTAGTATCAATTAAATGACAACCCACAATTGTTTCACTGCTGGGCTCGAAATTCCTCTCACTTGAAGAGAGTTTTTAAGAACTCATAGATTTTACAAACTGCACACACTTTCAAGAACATTACATCCCATGGTAAACCGAATATCCCTGCTATGTTTCTTTCAACGACACAAGTGATAATTAATGTGAATACGTTGATTATTTTGAATATTAGAGGTGCTTAGAGGATTCTAATCTAAGCACTCGTGTGAGGAGACTGATATTTAAATACTAGGTTACGACTGTTATCATGAAATCAATTCAACTTAATTATGGATGCCTTTCCTTAGCTACATAATTAGTATTAAAAAACGCTCAAACTACAGCTGCAATTATGCAAGAAACACTAAAAGTTTATGAAAAACTTACTCTAATCTCCTTCTGAGTTCGGCAGTAGGAGACTCTCCGGGTGGTACCGATGAGTATGGAGTCAGCTGAAGTTCTGGTGGAAGCTGAGCGTGGAACGACAGCTTCGCTATCCACTCCTGCATCAGCTCCTTGGAGGAGCACGCAAATAGGTACTCGGAGCCGTCCGCTCCTGACAGACGGAACACGTTCGCTCGTTTCGTGTAGTCACCCGCGCGTTCACAGCGAGCCTGCAGCCAATGGTAAAGGTAAAGGTAAGGATTTTTTTTCTCTGTATAAACTTACTTATTCATTAGTAACATAATAATTATACAGATAAATCGTTCATTATATGTTTGTTCGTAGATAATATGGCGAAATAAATGTTCCTTTCTTTGTAAATAATATCGAAAGGTAAAGAAAATATAGCTCAATCAAGTCGTATTCCGAATTGATTCGAATAGGTACTCTAAATGTATCAAAGAATTTTTTTAGTTTCATGTAGAAGAAATTGAAGGATTTACTGTCTACAGAGTTTTAGTTATACTGGCGGATTATTATTCCATATTTTTTCCAAAATGTTTTTCATCGGTTAATGAGTACCAATTGGCACACGTTAATGTACCAATTGGCTCACGAGTCTCATTGATGTGTACCAATTAGCAATGATAATACAATACAAATATTCTTTATTGTACACCGCAACAATATAATACAATATGTCTATCTAAAAACTGCGATGGCCAAAAGGCGATCCTATAGCCATAGTAGCGATTTCTTCCAGACAAAGTACACAGAACGACTTACGTTTAATATAGCGACGGGGGGCGCGGCAGCCTTAGCACTGGCGAAGTCCAGCTCGTCGCGGAAGAAGCACAGCAGCTGACCGCACAGCACCGAGTAGTACGCACGCCACGAGCGTACGGTCGCACGCGCGCCTCCCACGCCCGCCTCTTGTTTACGCTCCATGTAACCTGAGAACGGACACGTACATGATGAGACTTTCTGATGTGATTAAGTTTGGGATTTAAGGGGCTTCTATGCTTGAGTCTCAGACAACATCCCCTGCACGTGGTTCGTCCAGCTCAGTGGTAGGCAATGTGCGGCTTCGGAGCGGCTTGTGGCTCTTTGACTCCTTAAGTGCGGCTCTGACACAAATATCGTGTACTACGTATTTAGTGTAATAATTGTTTACTAAACAAGCAGATTTGGCTCACAACTTTTTTTTATTTGTTGTAACGTTCTGAATATTTGGCTCTTTGGTTATTACAACTTTGCCGACCCTTGATTTAGCTGAACAATCGACGAGAACAGAGTTGGATACTTTCTATTATAGGTTTCTGGATTCAATACGGTTCAGTTTAACCCCGACGTAACATTTTGGTAGATATTTACCTGTCTGACTAGTAAACATAGCTTTCCATCGTCCTTCTAAAACTAAGTGAGATTGTTTGTACGTATTTCAGTAGGTTTTTAGAACCTTCTATTTCCTTACCTTCGATCTCGACGGGTGGTAGATCGGTGTCCGGTCGTCTGTGTCGTCTGAAGCTCTGCGTGCGACGACGTGTCGTGAACGACGGCGTGCGTTTCGGAGTCTTTACCACCTGGGTACATAACATTTTTACTGATATTAGTGATTACAATCACATAGGGTGATTATAGTTTGAATTTAGGAATGAATGGAATTCCCAAATTTTAGTTACCCTCCTTGGTTCAACGATCAAATGATGGCACCAAGTCTGTTTTGTTGGAGATTGCTAAACTCTGATTTATGAAATTTAATCATGACTGTAAACTTCTATGATACTAAGATACTTACCGGGAAACGACGCTCCTAATATCAGTCATAAAATGTTTTTTAACCAAACAACCATTTAATATGATTTACAGCTACATTAATTGCTGCAATGCAACAGTTACGGTACTGATGTTACCGTATACCGTAACAAGTTCTGGCTGAGCATTCCACGCTCGCCTATCTGTCCGCGTGAAGCTGTAAAGGCGGCTAGGGCCAACAGCAAAATGTCCATCAGAAACAAAAACCGTGACAAGAAACATTTATTCATTCATAGTAGCACTCCTACAAGTTGTTACAATGAATATTATACAAATAAGTCATAATTGGATGTTGCAGTTGCATAAGTACCAATATGACGAAAGGGGTCGCATTCAGAACCTGTCGTGAACGTGAATCACGCCTCTGATGTTTCAGTGCACTACTAAATTTACTGTTATTTGAAAAATGTTGTTATTGGCAAGGGAATAGAAATTTTCGTTCCATAAAACGTTTTTTTTCTTGCACAGGGCCCCTGTCGATGATGGGCTCCTAGGCAGTTGCCTACTCTGCCTAATGGTTAATCCGGCACTGAATATAATATACAAATGGAGATGAAAACCTATTGATATAAATGAAAAGATTAAACGCATACGCAATAGTCTACTCACACTCATGCTCTCCGCACGTTTGACGAGCGCGTCGTTCTTAGGCAACCGCTCGAACTGCGGCGCGGGCGAGAGCGTCTCCTCGGACGTAGCGGTCGCTGGACTCGTCACCCGCTCCATCTGAATGTTACAGGTCATCTTAGATACTAGGTACATTGTCGTAAATAATTGAATGAGTGGATGAAGGTAATATCTCGCAAAATTTAATTTCGAGGAAATCAGAGTTCAAAGTTACGCATATACTTTTTAGGATTTATCAAAACACCTTATGTGTTTTAAAATTAAACTTATTAACTAATTTAATTTAATAAATTAATTTAACTTAACGTTTAGAATTGTTTGTATGTCCATAACACCATCATTCATGCATAGAATAGCGAAAATTCAAAAATGCGACATAACACCTTCATTCACTAATATCTTCAATTATTGTGTCTAGGATTTTACTCTACTCACTTACTTACTACGTTTATGTGCACGATTCCTGTTTCGTATGAGTTACAGCTATCCAACTTAGTAATTCATAATGTGTTTTATAATTAGTTTTAATGGGAACAACTAACTCGGTACGACTACTGGAGTGAGTTTTGTCGGATTACCAAATTTCACCAGCAAACAATGTTTTGAAAGTTTTCCCCTCAATACCCAATAGACAATTAACTGAAAGCTAAATTGAGATTGAAAAACTACTCAATCAGTCCCTGATACTTGTAATTCTGTAAAACTTACTATGTAGATTATTACTGACATTGCATTTGAGGGTTGTTCACTTTCAATTTCAACAAGAGAACAGTTTACCCACGTATTTCATTCACAACATATCCAAACACTTACCGGCTTTCCTTCCTGGCTGAGGTTCCTCACGAGCTGCACGGGTGGTGCTGTCTCCCTCCTTCTTTCTTCGGTGATACGCTCCATCTCTCTCTTGCGCACCTGCTGGAGCCGATCCGCTTCTTGCTGTTCGGCCGAGCGACGTCTGGCCGCCTCCTCGGCATCCTTCTGAGCTTGGAACGCTTTTTCCACCTTGAGTGAGAGTATTGTTTAATTTAATTGATCAAAGTATTGCTATCTTTTAGTAAAAACCGTACAAAAATCCGTTGAGTAGATTTTGAGAAAAAGGGATACATACATGAGGGGACTTTGTTTTATAATAAGTACTAGCTGACCCCGCCAACGTTCTCTCGCCATATAAAGATTGGTGTAAAAAAATTGCGGTTGGTGATAGAAAGGTAAAAATTGGGGGTTGTATGTATATTTTGGTGCAGCATCATAAAAAAAAGATGAAGAAAAATCATCCATAAAATTAAAAAAAATATGTTGGGCGTGGGCCCCCATTGTAACTTAGGGGTACAAAAAATAGTTTACAACCTACTCTCATACCTATCGAATGTACATTTAAAACTTCATAAAAATCGGTCAAGCCGTTTCGGAGGAGTTTGGCAATTAACACTATGACACGAGAATTTTATATATATAGAAGAAGAAGATAGATAACTTTCGTAGCTCGAACTCACCAGAGTTATACGGCGGAGCGCGTTGAACCGTTCTCGTTGTGCGTCAATAGTCTCCTCCAGATCACGGTGTCGGTTAATCAGTTCTTCTGTTTGGGCCACGCTGTCGCCGTATTTACCGTCACGGACTAGAGGTATCCTGGGAAAGATACACTTTATTAATAGGATGAGGAATAAAACGGAACCAACTTTATTACATCAATAGCGTCTATTACAGAAGATATATTTAATTACTCGGAAGATTATGTTACTTGGTAACGAAATAATACCTGTATAATCGAATACCAATGTATGAATGAATTAGTACAAAGTACTTACTTAATACCCTCTACTTACTGCTACTGTAAGAACAATAAAAAGTATACTTCATAAGAAACTAATTCACCAAATATCCTAAACATCAATACTATTGCAGGGACTTCCCGCTATACGATAAACTAATCACGCAACGCCTGAATCACGCTGACGATGTTTTCTCGAACGCCCGCATAAATACAAGTTACAAACATAGATCAATTTGGAGCAACTGCCGTTCCCCAGACGCAAACCTGGTGTGAGATCTCCCTTTGCTAAACTATTACAATCTTTACATAATGGTCACTCAGTACATATTCCACACCTCGACAGACAATCCAAAACCTTTGAATTCTTGAAAATTAGTTCCTACACTTACTACTAATATACCGCATAAAATTTAATACATAGTGACATATCCCCACCTGGTAGTTATCCAGTGCTCCAGCAGATCAGCGTCCCTCTTGAACAGAAGTGCGTCCAGGTACTGCTCGTAGATGGTAGCCCGAGCTTGCCACGCGCTCACCAGGGCGGAGTGCCGCGCGCGGAGCATACTCATCCTGTCCTGTACCTCGCCTGACATGAAGTGGCCTTCACGGACTAGTTTCTCACCTAAAATGAACAAAATTTATTGAATTGCTCATTCATTTTCTTCTGTTTGTTTCTGAAGGACATTTTGCTGTAGGCCTTAGCGGCCTTTACAGCTTCACGCGGACAGAAATCTTCTTCTACGTTGATATTCTTTCTACTTTAAGTTTGATTAAATACTAATAACGTAAATGAAAAATGAATAATAAAATCTATATGCATAAAATTATCGTGTTACAGTGGTAGTTGTCACACAGCTTGGAAACTGCTGGACCGGCGGCAAATCTAAGAATCAGTCGTAATCTATTTTTCATACTTCCTAAACGATAAGAGTGGTCCACCCAAAATGTTTATTTTTTATTTCTTGGACATTTTTTTTTATAATTTGGCATAAAAATACATATAGATCAGAATTTTGATACTTCTACCACTAACCTCCAATTTGTAATATGAAAATATTCACTACGAATAATTAATATAGCAAATCGAACTTTACGGGGCTAGTTAGCAATTACATAAAATTAAGTGATATACTCTAAACATGATAACAAAAACATTAATTATTTATTTATTAATCTATCTACACTAACGGTACAGGTGACGCTAATATATTAGTTGTAGTCGAAAGCATATTTCATCTAGTTTTATTAATGAATATTAGATGCTCACCATCATCATAAAACGTCTGGAAGGAGTCCTCCTTGGCCTCCATCTCGACCTTGATGTCCTTATGCCTGGCCAGCAGACTGTCCTCAATAGCCTCGATGACGACGGCCAGGTCCTTGTGCCGTGCGATCCGCTCGGAGCCCGGCAGCTCGGGGGCTGTGACGCGGGCCAGGGTCTCGTTGGTCCACGCCCTGAGGAAACAGTATACAATGAAAACCGCATTTCATACATGTACAACCTTATGTTCTCACGCTCTGGGTTGACTGGTATAGAATGCCATAAGGCTAAGTCTGCCCTTTGTGAACTTTTGTGAAAGTTGCAATAAAGTAAAATATATTTTTTGAAATAGACTAAAAAATATATTTAATGTTTTTTTAATCTATTTAAATAATAACTAAAACCATTATGCAGTCTTCTGTGATTTTGAAAAAAAAACAATTAAGATGTTTTTAGATATTCCAGAAAATACACCACAGATTTACCCTTTTCATACAGTTAGAAAACGTTAGAACAAGTCAATTGGCGACACTTTTTGAGTTTGAGTTAGTATGCAACTGTGCATCTATACTTTATTCTTAATCTAAGATGGTAGGTGTTAACACAACTCAGTCGACTCACATGAGCTCCTGGTAAGTGTCGAAGTACGCCTTCAGCTGATCAGCCAGCTCCAGCTGGTGCTCGCTCTGCGCCGCCTTCTCTTCGAGCGCCGCGAGCGCCTCTGTCACGTCTTCCAGCTTCACTGACACGTGCTCTTTGGCGTCCGGGAACTCGGTGCCCAGTCTGGAAGAGAACGTGTCATCGTAGAGATATTATAACTGCTGTTTGTTTGTTTCTGACGGATATTTTGCTGTTGGCCCCAGCGGCCTTTACAACTTCACGCGAACAGAGTCGAGCTTGGAATGCTCAGCCAGAGAAGAACTTAAATTGGCGAGGAGGGGAAAACTCTTCGAAAAATCAGGGCTAATAACTATTGAGTTTGTATAGTGCTATAGTGGCTCTTGGCAATCATTAAGGTGTGGTTGAATGTTATAAACATATCGTATTACTGTGCCCGGCACACTTTGTCCTGCCCGGAAAATCAGCGATTGTAAAACAATGTTTTTTGTAAAACATTATTATTACGTATTTCATATAGTTGATCCAGTGTACGACATGTAAAGAGTTCAGGAAGCCCATTTTCGGCAACCTTCTCCTAAAACAATGATATTCCTGGAAAAACTAAAAAATTGCTTATTTTCATCTCAAGATTTTATGCATCTTTATATTTAATTTCATCACAATCAGTTCAGTTAGCGGTTAAGTTGGAATAAAATTGATGGCAGCTCCTGTCGAGGATAAAGAAGTAACTAAATATGTCACTACTAAACTAGAAGAAGAAGAAGAAACATTTATTCTATCATAGTACTTCTTCAAAATAATTACAATGTATAGTGAGACCGTATTGACAACTACTGACCTGACTTCATAATGCGCGTATTTATTTCGAAATAGTGCATTGATTTTGCTAACTGCAGCATTGTATTTTTTTCTTTAAAGTACCCGTGAAACCCATCTATAACTGCGCAACTCATCCAATGCTGCAGTGATATATTAGCGGCGACATAACACAATCCTCACCTCTCAGCCTCCTCGGCGAGGGTCCTATGTGCGCTGCGGATGGCGTCCAGGTCAGCTCGCAGTGCTCGCAGCTGGTGCAGGTGTCGGAGCAGCTGCAGCGCCGCCTCCTTCTCCGCGAGCCACGCGAGGGTCTCCTCGGCCGAACGGTCGAACTCGTGTACCTGTCGCGCGCCAGCTAACGCCTGGAACATACCAATGTGTAAAGAACAATATTTGTTACTGCTCATAAAAATAAGACTCATTTCACTTTGCTAACCATTTAAAAAAATTGACCTTAGATATAAATAAACGACTTACATCAAAAACATGTAAAAGCAAATTCAATCAAAATTTCATTACATTTGTAAAGTAGACTTAAATATTGAATCTATGTGTAATTTAAATAAAAGTAAGAAGTTGATAGTGCTGAAACTGCATCTAATTATAAAAGCTATTAATTTTAATCATATCCTTTGTAGAGGTAGTAACAGTGAAAAATGTTATTACTTAATTTTCTTCCTATGAAAAAAATCAAAAACCATACCTCTTGCCTAGCAATGGCGAGCTCTTTGAGATCGTCCCAGAGGCCGCGAATGTCTTCTATCTTCTGTCGTACTCGGTCCGCTTCCGGCGTGTTCTCCTCAAGCAGCACGTTGCCCGCCTCGCAGACTGCCTCGATCAGACCCTCGTTTGCTGCGAAATCAGTTCCAAATTCAATTCATTGTGTATTTTATATAACAATGGCCAATATGCTAGCAGACAGGCCACCTGGCCAGTCATTAACATCTACGAGATCAATCACATCACGAAAGCATTATCGGCTATGAAGAAAGCAGCGACCCGTTTATTACTGACTTACACTTACGCAAGTAAAATTTTACTTCTGCCATCAATTTTAAAAGGTACCTTTTAAGGAAAACAAACAGTAAAAGACATTCCTCACGCTTTCGATACGCGCCGTACGTCGCCATGTACGTCGAATGGAGCAGGTCTATAGCATATTGCATATTAATGAATTCAGTTGACATCAGCGTAAGAGGAATTCAGTCATAAGAAATTTAAAAAAAAATTTAAAATTTAAAAATCATAAGAATTTCGTTTATCCGCAAGGTTAAGTGTCAAATAAATTCAAACTGTGTTGGATACCATTGAGTTGCGTGAGGAAGTTGTCGAAGGCTTGCTGCAGCGTGTCCACGTGCTCCACGTCCAGACCGTACTCCTCGGAGGCGGCCGTGGCCATCTGTTCCGCGATCCACTCCTGCACCTCTGAGCACTCCTCCACGAACCTGGGGAACACACCCATTGTAATAGTCGCTACAAACCTGGAACATTTCGTGGACCTTCTACTGAACAGTTCCAGGGAAAAATCCTGGTGATTTAGTTCATAATATTTTTAATTTGATCATAAACACGACCCACAATTTAAAAATCAATTAAGACTTTCATGCACTGATATAAATATACAGTAACACTGATATAAATATACAGTAAAAATTCAATTGGAATGGATTAGTTCTCAGTGTCTACTCACGACACGCGGCTAATAATGATAGCCTTGTTGTAAATTATCAAATTAAGGTAACCTTAAAAACAAAACTGATTTATGAGCGTTGAGATTCAACAAAAATTACGTAGTCTACGAAATATTCTTTTTTTAATTTAAAATAATTTAAGTCCTGTACTACAAGTCAACAGATACAAAACCCACACATGAAACACTGAAAATACTCAACACAGATAGTTGGAACATATTTAATATATTTTAGCATGAAGTTACAACCACACTTACTTGAAATACTTGAGGCTCTGCTGCAGCCGCTGCTGCCGTTTGGCTGACAGCAGCTTCATGTCCTCATAAGAACTCCTGAGCTCCGCCATCTTGTGCTGCACCTGTTCGCCGTGCGCTTCATCCGACACGCGCTCCTGTGGGACATTAACACAATATATCTTCGTGTCACTTGCATTATAACATACTTGATAATTGGTCACTGCTGGAGACATTCGCAACCCTAGGGTGCCACCAATGCGAAGCTGGCCGAGAATTTGATTCAACAAAACTTAAGGCAACTCCACTACTTTATACATTTACTAAATGTGCTCGCCTCTTGGTCCGCGTGAAATTAAGCAACAAAAGAATTGTAAAATAAGTTAAGGTACTGCGTATTACATCAGTTAGTTATCTGCCAATGAATGCCTCTTCATAATTGGCCCAGCCATTTCAGAGATTATCCGGAACAAACGGACAGATAGACAAAAATTTCAAAAACAATACACCTATACTTTGGTATATGTACCATAGGGTACACCACGTTTTATTAAATGCATATGTATGTATATAGATACATACATATGCATTTAATAAAACGTGGTTATTTTAATATTACAAACGGTCTCTAATTTAATTTAATTATTCGTATGTCAACGATTTTTCGGTCATCTCTGCATCTCGAATATTGTCCAAGCAAGCCGGCAGATTTTGTCCTGCCCAGAAAAGCAGCGATTGGACTAGGACAATGTTTCTGTAGAACATTTTTTTTTATGACCGACAGAGTAACTTTCGCATTTCTAACATTAGTATAGATAAAGAGCATTTGTGACAATATTCTATAGTCTATACTCCTGTAGTATCTCATTCCCTTACCAGCAAAGTCTTGGCAGCCTTGTCCAGCCTTTGCAACGTCACGTCGAACCCGGTCAGCTCCCGCTGCTGCGTCTCCAGGCGTCTCATCAGCGCCAGCACCGACTCCTGGTCGCGGCCCGCGTCGCCTGCCGCCAGCGCCGCGCGCCTCTCCGCCAGCCAGGCGTCCGCCTCCCAGATGTCCGAGAGCAACTGGAGTAAAACATAACATATTACTGCAATTACCATCCAATTACTCCCGACGCCTCCTGCGTTCTATACCGCTGGCCATTGCGTGGAGTATACGGGTCTCAAGGGCCTTTTTACTCGGGCACAAAACTCAGGAGAACCAATGTACTCCGTGAAGGGGTACTGCAATATTGCCAGTCAAGTCATACAATACAGATTCCGTATCGATAAGTAAACCGAAATCATATACAGTTACAAATAGATTTCCTATCTGTGATGATAAGTACACTCCAAACTCGTTAAAAACATGATCGGAGTTTGTTCTAGGAGTTAGTTATTTTCTAGTTTAGTGCTTACTTTGTATAACTTGTGGGAGTACATATTATGACTGAATAAATGTTTTGTATTCTTAGAATGGAGCGTGGTGGGAATAAGATAGTCAGGTGGATAAAAACTCTACCATCGCGCACTTAGCCGTCGGTAATAAGCTGCATGGTACATAGCTTAGTGAACTCCCTCAGGAGGGACCTGGTGATGGCACTTAGTAAACGCTGTACATTATCATCAAGAAAAGGATATTTAATTGGCAATAGCCGCCAGTTCTTCCATTAAAGAATTAACAAAGCGAACTTTTTCTCTTCTTTCCCTATACAGCCAGTTTAACAGTCAAACAAACTCACTTGCAACAGTTCACAGCGCTCCTTCAAGGCGGCAGTGCGACTCGCGGCGGCATCGAGTAACGAGCGCAAAGCCTGCTTCAGGTCCGGCAGCTCCACGTAGTGGCTCCGTGTCAAGGTCGCAGACCGCGCACACACTGCGTGTATTGTCGGTTCCCTGTACAACGAGATAATTTAACTTCAATACAATACTCCGCACTGTAACATTTTTAGATAACGAAAAATAATAAGAAAAATTATTATCACTTGCGTGAAGGAAAATATCGTGAGGAAACCTATAATAACGAATGACAAACGAAAATTAATTGTCACTTGCTACGGTGAAAAAACATTGTGAAGAAACCTGAGACTTCTCCATTATGTTCTCAAAAGTGTGTGAAGTCTGTCAAGCCGCACTTGGCCAGCGTGGTGGACTATGGCCTTAAACACTCTCAGAGAGAGAAGAGTCGCGAGTCCAGCAGTGGGACAGTTATGGTTTGTTATTTATGTATGTATGTATATAGGTCACTTTATAGAAATCATCGCATATGGCGTATAGGCAACACTAGAGCAGTTACTAATGCAACATAGCTTGTAAAAAACCTTTTTTAACACCTTTATGAGAGATCCCGATGTCATAAAGCCCCAGAAATACTTCAGATCCTTCTAAGGATTTAAATTATGAACGTTTACAGCGTACGTGAGTTATACGCAGCATACTCACCTAGCTATGAGCTCGGCTTCCAAAGCGGTATGCTTCTTCAGCAACGCCTGCGCCTCGGGCAGCGTGGCGCCAGCCTCTTCCGACCGCACAGCGGCTTCGCGCTCCGACAACCTGAGGGAGAGTATGTATGATATGATAAAAAATATTTCCAAACAAGAGTAACAAGGAAAACACAATTGAATATTGACATTTTAAAAGGGATTGATTTTAATGAATATACTTGTAAGTGTGAGTTTGGACTTTTATCATCGCGGACACGCAAGTTTAACACGTATTGCCAAATGACTACAATACAAAACTCGTGAGTATCTATTACAGTGAAAAACTTTTTAAATACTTATAAGTTTACTCATTTGCATCAATGAGCATTTAGAGCGACTACGTACGTTATAATTGCGTATGCGACGTTTAGAGGAACCTTCAGTTACACGCAAGTTTACGTGCACGATCATTCGTACCTAGCTCGTCCGTCGAACGGTTACTGTTAAAACAAACGCTATAAATTATGTTAAACAATCTATATTTAATCTGTTGTCTATGACTACATCGCCTGTGTAATGGCAGTAATAGTTGCAACTGCACACAATCCACTAACTTACCAGCGCAGCTCCTCGTCAGCGTCACGCTCCCAGCGGTGTAGCCGGGCCGCATCCTCCAGGTTGTCACGTCGGATCTGCATTGGCTCCTGTAGCTGGCGGTATCTATTGAATAGGACATACTACATTACGATACGTGTTACAACGATGTGTGTTGTGTGTGTGATCTATTGCATGGCGTAAAGTTGGCGCCTGAACATAGGGTAATTACTTTTTATTACGTATTAATGGAATGGAGTATAGAGGACGAGGGACTTTTGTTGCGATTGAAGACTGAAATCGCAATCTCTATACAACTGTTAAAAGGTACCATTGTAAAAAAAAACAATTTTGAGGTGATTATACGATCGAACCCATAAGGTATTGTCACTTTCCAAATATACATATATTACGGTATCTATCTATTTCGACTTAATGGGAGAAGAAACTGCTACTGCAGTTTCAGTGCTATTGCAGTAAACAAGTGTTTTTTTCATCATAAAAACACAACTTCGTACTGAAAAATTTACTCATCTCCAAGACGCCTACTCTACTTAAAGTTTCTAGTTAGATGTAACAAATCAGTTTTAGATTTTGATTTTTCAACAAAATAATTTTAGCCTTAGGAAAGTCTCAGCTTCCATCTAAAGATACTTACTGATTTGTGTATGTTTTTCATTGTTTAAAGACTCATTAGTCTATGTCTTAAATTGTTTAAAAACTTGTAGTGACTACCTAGTATACGAATTAACCCATAACGCGCCAGCGCCTGAATCTCAGCAACGATGTTGTCTCGATTGCCCGCTTATATAGAAGCTCCAAACACAGAACAATAGGAACTACGGCCGCTGCCCAGGCACTACAAGCCTGGCGGAAGATATCACTTTGCTAAAGACTAATTTGTCTATGGTTTTAATTATAGAACACCAACCTGGTCAACGCCCTATCCGCATGCGCCTGCACCGTCTCGGCCATGAAGTGTCTGTTCTCTGCGAGCTGACGTGCGTTGTCAGCCAGCTGCGTCGCCGTGTCGCCCTTGCTGGCTACCTGCTGCTCTAGCCGCGTATGGCGGGAGAGAAGCGCGCTCACTGAAGATAGGTCCTTGCCTGAGGTAGAAGAACATTTGCTGTTACACAATCAATACAAATCACAATGGGAGTCATAAAGACTGAGTGTGGATTTAAACATTTGACCAGCGAACATAAAACCTTTCCACAGGGACTGTCATTACCATACATTTTTAAAATAGCGTGAGCGTGAACGGTTACCGC
>DWPQ01000124.1:0-21977 GCA_018251795.1 Perichares adela
AATTTTTTTTGGGCTTGCATTTAGTTCTACTATTAGCCTTTCAGAGGTTATCCATTCTTTCCTGGGCACCCTGTATATATAATTATGTTTGTACAAAATACTGCGGGTAAAAGGTAAAAAAGTGAAAAGATGTTTAATAGATGTTTACTAGCCAGAATTTGAAAGATTTTTTTTAGGAAGTCCGGGCCTGCGGAAATCCGGCCCTGAGCTTGGCTGTGAGTGCAAGTGTCTATCAAATAGAAACAGAGGGAAGATCAGAGGCCCGTACTTGTCTTTGTCTAACACGGGCAAAAAAGGGAGAAAGACGGGGCGCACCGATTGTTGTCTCCTTTAAATGGACACATTTTAGGCCGGTTTGCTCACTCTAGTATATTTTCTCTATGGTTAAGTTAGCTGTGACAGTTCTAAAGGCGCGAAGGCGTGATCATGAAAAATATTCGAAGTGCATTAAATGAAACCAGAGTGTTGATTATCACGAAGGATTGACATGTAGCGTATAGATGAATTAAATGGATTAATTTACAGTGACTATGTTTCCGTATGCAATAGTCTCATGACAATACAAAAATATGAATTGCGGGATGTGTCCTCGGAGACTCAATTACCATATACAAACAAATCCATAAATAGATATTTAAAAACCTTTACGCGTAGCAATAGACGATGCGACATATCATGCTGTTTGTTAATATTTAACATTTAGTTAATTTTCGTAGCAGTTAATTGATAACCATAATCATTATCAAAACCAATGAGCACATGCTATGAGCTGAACATTATTAATCAACAATAATTATTGACATTATTAATTAGCAATTAGCTCCCCCGCCTGTAAACATACAATAAATACATACATAGAAAATAAATAATATTTGTAATATATATTATGTTAACATTCCGTCAATTTTATTGTAGATACATATAAAATAATCTTATTGCTACTACTGAATTATTAACCAAATTAAATATTTCTTTTACTAGTATCTGATAGTTATTTTTGATTCTAAATTAAATGAAAAGGAATTCAATTGGCATTAGCTATATATATTTTTGTTTAAAGGAAACATGCTTTATCGAGTTACTATAATTAAACTACTTAGAATAATGTCTTGGATAAGAATTTTACCTTAACTATAACTATATATGTATGTGATAAACAAAATATATACTTATACAAAATATATATATACTTACCGACGGGTATGTCGTAAACTTCATCGGTCTTGTTTTGAACCTGATTGTCTACCTCTTTCGGTTCCGTCTCCTTTTCTCCTCCTTTCTCTTTCTCTTTTTCTTTTTCTTTCTCTACTTCCACCTGACTCTTTTCCTCCACGTTATTGTTCGCTTTTTCCACAGCCACTGGCGACCCTGAGGGAATGGCGTGTGATTGGTTGCCTAATGACTACGTATAGCCTACTAGGGTGGGGAGTATGCCGCGGTGTAAAAAATATGCCATACAGTAAAGACTACAGCGGCAGGAACGGGACGTGAAAATACTTAGGTATAGCACAAGAACTAGGTTACAACGCAATGAAATCCTATCAAACAAAACATGGGTCAGGGATATTATACTTTTCAAACAAACTAATCACTAGTTTTCATACACAGTGAGCAATTCTAGCAACACGTGGTGGGATTACTTTTGTTTGTATAAAAACAACACAACGTGTAATGTATGATAACATTAGTCAACAAGTGTTTGTTAAGGCTGTCAACTATAGACATATTAGGATCTCTTATGCCGCGACGTAAACGACTTTTATGCGTCGTCATATTTTTCAAATGACAAAGTCAACTAATGTTACCAAGCCATACAAAACTATAGTACACGATCTCACTCGACGACCGTACGTAATACCACGTAACACGCACGACAAACTACGAGCTACCAGGGTGCCATACTCACCGACGGGTATGTCATACAACTCTTCCAACTTCTTGTCCTCTAACTTAGTTTCGTGTTCGTTGTTGTTCGCTCGCTCGGGGCTCTCGGAGAGACGCGAGTCCTCCGAACGCCTGACGTCGTCCGAACGCCTCACGTCCTCGACACGCTCGGCGTCCTCGGAGGGGGCCGGTGAGCCGCCGTTGAGCGCGGGGGAGGGGGGCGCTACACAACGATCACACTCAGCATGCGCACACGATTGTGTTATACGATGTTAGGATTAGGACACGCCGTACACTTGTGTGATCAAATACAGTTCACGATACAGGAAGTGATCGATAAAGTAGGGGAAAAGGGGTTATAAGATTTGTATGAGTTTATATGTGTCAAATTGTACTAATTAATGAATACTGTCATTATGACATAAATCATAAAATCTTTATTTTCTGAATCTTATATATTAATCTTACTATGTCTTAGATTACTACAGTATCTTATAAAATTAGATTCACCAGTCAGTCTTTTATAGTCTGTTATTATGAAGCCCACAAACGAAGGGCCAGCTGATGGTAAGTGGTCACTATCGCCCATGACAGTCTGTGACACAAAAGACAACGACACGTTGTCGGCCAACAAATAAGCGGAGGAACCGCTTAAAAAACTACATATAGTTTATTACTAGTAAAACCACTACAACTTTTGGTCTCACACACGGGTAGCTCAGATTCAAATCCCACCTATAATTTTTTAAGTCTTTGCTTATTACAGTAGAAATCAATTATCACTTGCTTCGGTGAAGGAAAACATCGTGACGAAACTGAGATGGTTCAGAGTTTTTCAGTGTTTTCGAACGTATATGAAGTTCGCTAATGCGCACATGGCCAACTACGGCGTATACCTCCTACTGAAGACTGAAGCCCTGTATTGGGACAGTCATGAGTTGTATAATGGTGATTAAGTCAGTCAAGTATGATCAAGTATTGTACAGTGTTTAAAGTAACACAATAAACGTTTCAATACATTACTATTATATTGTGGGACATTGAACATATTGTCACGTGTTTAGATCGGACGGCCTAGACAAAAACCTTAGCGGTTTGCGTTCACGCTACACGATATGAAAATAAATGATACGTTTCGTGATACAAACGTTTCTTAATTCTTTGAGTGTCAATTTGTTATGTTATGTTAAATAGTCTGAGTTCAGAAGAGAAGGCAATTAATTGGTAACATTAAAGTTTCCAAATATGAAACATTCAAAAGAAGTTTACATCTGTTAGTCTAGCTTTGATTATCGTAATCGTAAACACTACTAATCATACATTCTGTAACACCGAGTGTATTGTAATCAAACATCAATCAGTGACGGCGACAGCAACACGGTTAGACAAACGACAAACATCAAGTCCACAGCTGTAGCGCTCGCCAAACTTTGCTTCTGCTCTGAAGTGAGCTACAATTCGAATCTCACGCATGTTCACGCAAATACTGTCAGACTGTGCGCAGACGCAGACAAATGGTGTCTAGTATTTGATGTAAGCTATCGGCAACCTAAATATATTGTTCATATTCATAGAATGCCAAATTTGATATACTACGATTGCCGATCAATAAGTATTCGATGTTAAAGGAAAAGACACTAGCAATATTATTGCATATCTATACAATTTGTAGGAACCAAATTCGTCAAACATTTGTTACGGTTGGTTCTATATTTATCGATCTCCCTTACTGCCGCTTAAAAAACATAGTGCGTATAGTAACGTTGTCTGCAATTTTGCGGCAGAAGTGTTTTTTCAATAAGAAAATGTCAATAAAATTGATCAACCGCCCCCATATGCGTACTTTATGTTAAACTTAAGACAAGGATAAGTAAGTTCATGTACAAAAGAACTAGACCATTTACCAGCTGCAAGCAATAGATAGGTATTGGAATCTAACTATAACCAATTACCTTCACCGAATAAAGCAAATCAATTTTCCGAGATGTTGTTAAAAGTCCGGGAAAATCTATGGAAAATGTTTGCGTTTGCGCAGGGCGTGAATTGCGTGCAGTGCACAGATCCGAACGTTTAGGCGCGAGCTACAGCTGTGGTCGGTAGCAGCGGACGTGTCTGCGGTACTCACTCTGCACGGTGGTGGTGGGCGAGGCGGCGTTCCCGTTGTGTGCGGGCAATGCGTTCACCGGCTTCTTGTAGCTGCCGCGCTGACACTCGTTGGCCAGCTTGTCCGTGATCAGCTCTAGTTCACCGAATACCTGACAACGAGAGCAATTTACCGGTAAGTTTGAATTTCATTCTCCTGTTGATCCGTATGGACTCCTTTACGATCTCCTGCATGGAAGAGCTTGCAATAGATCCCTTCACGTACTACTAAGTTTTCGAAGTCATGTACGTATTCAACAACTGAGTCTTCGTATTGCCTGCGCGCTCACTGGGCTGGGATGGGCAAGAGATGTTCGGGTTACCTTTTTATCTGGACTTAAACTCGGAGAAACAAGTGTCCCCCTGACACATGGAGGGATCTCTCTGTTTGGCAAAACGATGTCTTTATTAGAAATGAATTATGATATGCTTTGATAAAGCAAAACATCGCGAAGAATACAGATTACCTGAAGGTTCTCGATAATATTCTGAAAGACTAAGTTTTCAAGAGTTTACATAAGTCATTCCGCACATGAGCGTGGTCAATAGCTAGCATCCTATATGATGCGATTATCATGAAGCTCTACGTACAGCTCTTTGTTTCGTATGAGCGTGGTCTGTAGCAAGTAAGAATCCTACATGGTGCGATTAGATAATGAAGTTCTCAATCCTTTATTGCGTCGCGTCTAGCAGCAAACGCGTACCGTAATGGTTCAGAAATGAGTTCCTCACCTTGGAGCTCTCGGAGTGGAAGAGCTGCTCAGCGGAAAAAAGTGTCTGCAGGTTGTTGACGTAGAAGAGAACGCGGGAGTCGTAGAGCGCGGGCAACTCATCGTGTAGCTCCGAGTTCAGCACTTCGTATGTGCGCTTCGCTTCCTCCAGCTGTTCCCTGCCTTTTGTTACCTGGTAATTTACACACAACATAATATTTTAATCTTAAACTTGCTACGTACATTTTTGAAGGTAAAACGTTTTTAGTCGTTGTAATTTTTTTGAGATAGGAAAATACCATTGACTCAGGTATCGTAACCTTAAAAAAATATATATTTATAGAATATTCAAGTTTTTAGGCAGAAGTTATTGTCTGCCACAAGCTGGTTTAAACCCGTCCATTCGCCACCGATCTTAGAAATGTTATCAAGCCAAAAACTATTATTCATTATTCACATACGTCGGATCTGTACTGTAAACATAGATATGTTTCATTGCATCTCAAAAAGGGGTAAATAAGATTATTTACCCCTTTTTGAGATGCAATGAATTCGAAGAAGAAAATAGAATCTTTACAAAGTCAAATTAGATTTTATGGACGAGAATTATCATGAAGGTTATGATTATGACAAACATTTTTTGTATAGATGGAGCCAATATTGTCTATTTTAATTAATTTTGCGCATCTTATCTGCGAGGGAAACTGTTTCATTAATTTGATTAGGTGTGATGTTTTAGATACCACACCGCGTTTCATATCATTTTCCGCAATACAATTTATCCTCAAACAATTGTTGACCAATAAAAGTATAATCATACTAAAATTATGACTCGGTGATTTACTCGTGATGTATGCTTAGACAACTTTAAGTCTTTGGATAGAAGGTTTTTGGTTAGAAATAGTGTATTGTTTGTTACCTTAACGTCATCCCGTCTTTTCGCCGCGTTTGCTTGTAGGTTTTGGAAGTTATGCCTCTGACTGTCGTAGTCTACTAATTTACGGCCACGTTTTTCAATTTTTTTCTGCAAAATAAACATTTCAAATTGTATATGTATGTGTATGGGAACCTGCACACTGTAGTACAGTAGACCCGAATAGATATTAGTTTTTCCGAATAGCACTATTTCTCCATTGCAAAATGACTGAATAAACTTCTCGAGTTTGATTGCATCTAATTTTCAATGAAAATAAGGAGAAGAAATTCCGTCGTTGATAAATTAGATCGTTAAAGATAAAAATACAACTTTAGAAATTATTATCTGATTAGGTATTCCACCTTAGTCCTACAGTACTGTACTACAGTAGCTATCCATTTGTCACCAATCTTTTATAGGAATGATGGTTTGACGTCCTTTGTCCGACTGACAAACAAGGCTAGCAGCAGATCCTTTCAGTACCTACATTCACATAAAATAAATGAGTTATCCCTACCCTGACTTCGGGAAACTGGTTCGTGTATGTGTTGAGCGGTATGAGCACTTGGTCGCCAAGCTTGTGGGAGAAGTCCTGCCATAGCATCTCCATGCTCTGCGTCTGCACGTACAGGAGGTCGTGGCCGGACCAACCGCTCTCGTACACCTCCGTGATCGCCTCCATCAGGGTCTTGGACGCTGTTTGCACCGCTGGAAACCAACAAATTTGACTATTCAATAACCGATACTTGACGATGCACACACGCACAAAACCACACATACGTACATCTACATGAATCTTTGAACAGGGCAGGAACACTTAAGAAAGGAAAGGCTACAAAACATCGTAAAAAGCCGATATAAAACACAATATTAAGGATAGAATAGCTTAATATTCTCATTCTCTCGCAGGTTAATCTTATAAAGACAAGCGTTTGTCTCTTTTTACTGTCGCAGTTTCGTTGTATCGGGTTTCAAATTACGAATTTCGGGAAGCTTTCCATAATAAAATTTATTGCTCGCATCATATTAAATTCTGGAATTTTTGGACACTTGCATTTCCTATTCAAAAGATGTAAATGCAGAATCAACACCGCTATGCACAATGTACAACCCAACAATTTCCTCTTTATTATTGAAAGGCCGCTTTTTGTGTACGGATAAAACAACAAAATGTAAAAATTTGCTGCTACAACTTATAGTGTACGCCATAAAGGGTTATATTTTAACGTACAATGTTTCAAAGTTTTTTTTTAAAATTTTGAAATGCTTAATATTAAAAATGCTCCTGAAATTATTTAACTGGACTTTTTCGTAAAATAATCTTTAGTCACTTAAAGTAAATTATCCATCTAAGACGTAACTAATAACAAACATTGCGTTACCTCGTATACATCTTATGTAATTGTTGAACTCTTTCTGCAGTCTGGTAGCTTGCTGATGTTGTCGGTTGAAGTTCTGCAGGTGCTCCTCGAATATGTCATCCAGCGTCCGGTCCACCTTCCCCAAGTTTTGGAGGATCTGGAAGTTAAAAAAGCATTTTATTAATTACTTTCTTATTTAACAGAATCATTGGGACCAATGTTACTAAGTCCGGAAGTTCAATAAGGCTATAGATTTTTCAAATAAATTAGATATAAGTATTTCAAGGGTTCTGACGCCCTCGTAACCTAACCTTGAGCACTAATCATATGACTGAATTTTTCAAATTACTCCTTCATGTACCTACATACTGATTGTATCAACGCCCCCGCGTGTTATGTTAATGTGTGACGAAATCTGTTGGCAAATATGGTTGTCACTTTCCTTGCTTATGTTAGTCTTTACAATTCTACCTATCAATACATGTTCAAGGGCAAGTAATTGTGAATGCTGGCACTAAATGCAATATCATAGACTTCGATGACATGGCCAATAAATAGTAGTTTATAGTTGTCAGTTATATTTGTGATGATGTTAATCAATATAGACGTGATTTATGTTATATGTTATGTGTTTTATTTCTTCTTTGGCATCGATTATTTAGCCATTAAGTAATAATTCCGTTTTATTCTACAGGAAAACCTAAAAGTAGTTGTTTGATCATTCATTTCTTGGATGGAAGGTCTTATGTTCGAATCTGGCCGTTTGAAAGCTTCCGTTCCTTTCGCTATCGGGGTAGACGGTGGTCTTAAACCCTCTCAGACTGAGGGGAGACCTGAGCCCAGCAATGGGACAATGTCTATTGTGGTGATACTGGCGTACAACAGGTGTAACTACGATTCACTATAGCCAATTTCGATTTTATATTAGATTTTTAAGTTCTACAAGAGGTTTTTAAACGAATCATTTCCTCGAAGCATATTATTTTTATCTTTACACGTCCCTTGCGGGGATGGTAAGTGGGACACGCAGAACATCTATTTAAATCCAACCCTACCCTCACAATGAGACGCTTCAAGATCGCTGTCATATTAAATCGCGTCCACATACAAGCGATACACTTAAAATATAGGTACCTAGAAGACTAGCTGAAACCACCAACGTCGTTTTGCCATATAAATTATTTTCCTTATATGCAACGTTTTCCACTGATGCTCCACTCATAGTCACTCATAGCGTATGTTACATAGCTAAGCCTTCCTCTCTAAATAAACTATTGAACACAAAAGTAAAGTCCGCCGTCTGTAAACTTCCTTTAGAAAGTTGCAAAAAAGTAAAAAAAAAAAAAAACAATTAGAACCAATAGTTACCTTAGATTGCCGCGTTTAATCAAACAAATCTTCAGCTTTTACACTATTATCTGCTGATATCTGATATTAAATATAATCCTGCCTCTATCGGTGACATTGTCAACCCTGCTACAATAGGTAACATTAGCACGAGATGTTGCGACAGGAGTTCAGTGGACCTACTGAAATAGGAGACTATTGTCACACCTACTTAGCCGCGCGGTTAGCACCTACTCTGACCAGTCACACCGAGTGACCAGTTTGTGCAGGCTAATGTCTTAATGTACACTGGCCTTATCAGACTATTTTGATGAATTACACTACAAAACTAATACGGCATCATGCGCTCTACAATTCGTTCTTTATTCAGTTTAATCTGTAGTAATGTAATTTTAATTTACGGTGAAATCTATAAAACCTCTAATATTGCTTTGGTTTGCACTATGAACAATAGTATACTTTATAGACTTCATTCTTATTGCATTCCAGAAGTCCAAATTGCTTAAAATAAATATGTACACAAATGACCCATCAATCAATTATTTTACAGTTTGTTATACTATTCATGATTAGATGAATGTGAAACCACTCGTGATTGATCTCTAATGGAAGTTCGGAAGTCTAAGAAACATTAAGTCTTCTTCAAAACAAAAAAAGTTCAAGCAACTTGTTTCACTGCAGATCTTTTATTTGATACTAATTCCATATAAAATATTGCATTAAACGGCAGCAGAGAAGAAACCGTATATTGCTCCAGTTGCTA
This sequence comes from Perichares adela, assembly GCA_018251795.1. NCBI lineage: Eukaryota > Metazoa > Arthropoda > Insecta > Lepidoptera > Hesperiidae > Perichares > Perichares adela. The sequence continues at coordinate 9,124 of DWPQ01000124.1, forward strand.
AGTAAGATGACTCAATAGTCAATGCTTAGCAGTCAATACTACTGTCGTAAGACAATGCTTATAATGACCTAGGTGTACCAGACAACCATAGACTTGTTCCATAGAGTCAGTTGGTTCGTGTCACACCAAGACAAGTGTTAATGTTAATATATTCCGCGGCGGGCTAACAATAAGGCAGACACTACCGTTATAAGGTCGCGCGCGGATGTAGCTGGCTCTTGTGAAATATACCAGCTCTGATTTGCGTACAGAGTGTCCCAAAATCTATACTTCTATTCTAATCTTATAAATGCAAAAATAACTGTCTGTCAGTGACGCGATGACGGCCAAACCGCTATACCGATTGTGATGAAATTTCATACAAAGATACTTGAAGGTTTTGGGAAAAAAATCGGCTACTTTTTCCGAGAAGAGAAGCTTTGGGACTACGGATGAACACACCGGTGTACGAGTCATGTGGCTAGTTGACTACTAAAGTAACCAATAAATGTAGTTAAATAGACATAACGCACCAAAGTCAAAAGTCAAGTTTTATAAATAGATCAAAGATTTAATATTAAGCTAGAACACGTGTGTACGATAATACATTTGTTTAATATTCCAATAAGCAATACTTGATTTAATTACGTTCTAACAGTATGATATCGGAGCACTCTCAGTAACCATAGACAAATCATCTGTGCAAACTGTAAACACTAAAAAACGAAATACAACCGACCACACGCGTAGTTCACTGTAACGTCACGTTAATATTCAGACAGAAAAGGAATTATTGCACCACCGTTACCATGTGGCGTGCAAAGCTTTATGCAGTGATGTTCAAAGTTCTAGTTCGCGGACTACATAAACTACATTACCTACTACTTACTAGTCTACATAAAGGTATTCAATACGTATATATGGCCATGCTAGTAATGCAAGGCTATCTTGGGAAATATGTTACCGCTTACGAAGTGTTTCATGTCTTAATTTTGTATTTTTACCCTGTTTTTAAAGCTTATTTACGGTTTGTTATCCGTAACGCAAGTAGTAACGATTAGTATCTTTGTAATTTCATTGTGAAGGCGCCTTATTATTAAAATTAAAAGGAAAGCGGGGAATCCAACCAAATGAGCAGTACAGAAAATATGAGGAGAATAAGTGTGTAGACAAAATACCCATATGAGTCAAATAAGGAAGCTAAGTACTTAGAACACCCTACAAATAATCGCGAATTTGAATGTTATTGTCGACACCAGTTGAACCCTATACACCTAATTTCATGATCTGCAATGGTCAACAACGGTTAAAAATTTTCTAAACTGCGCTGCAAGGCATGATATACATTCTTGTGATACCTAAAATTGCCGATTACAAATTTATTGTTGTCAAGAACACACAAAATATTAAAAAAAAACTACCTAAATCAGAGCAACCTTAAAGTTTGGCGAGAAGTGTCTATTTACTTCGTCAAGTCCTCGGTACCACCCGAGCAATGCAACCAAACACACAGTACCAATTCGTAGTGTGTTAGTTTGAAAAAGTCCCAAATACAAAAACATTAATTACGTTCGACATAATATACAATACCATATGACAAAAATAATAAATCGATACATAAAATTAATCTGAAACATAGCATAACAAAAAATAAAAATAAGTCATTATTTTAATATACCACGACTACTTGAGTAGTGCTATCAACATTGCACTAAAATAGTCTTCAGTTATTTTATCAGGTGTTTATAATTTCAAGATTATTCCTCAATATCATAAGTTAATTAGTACCGCTGTAGATGTCTGTTCTTATAAGTTAGCGTTTCAAGGTTACAGAAGTGTACGAACAAAAAATACCCAGCGATTAACTAGATAAGCCATGTGTAACTTATTGTAATTACTGTATTTATTTTCGTGTGTCCATAACAAAGAAAACTTGTGTCTGTTGCGCGGTTTTCAAATTCAACCAATTGCGTTTTTCATTAGGTACTTAAACATCTTCCATGTTATAAATTGTAACGCTAATTTCTATTAACATTAATTTATCGTATAAAATTGTAAGGAATATTTTTGTAATGTTTTAATCTCCAAAAAAACCATGAAGCCGCGAAGTACGCAAGTAAATAACAAACACGGTAACATAAAATTGTGGTGTTTTTTTTTCTAATGATAGGGGGAATGTTAAACAAAAGGAAAATTTAATGAATACATTCATCACTAAGGTAATGAGCTATTGCTGCACTTCTATGACAGTCCAACAAGAGTATTAACGAGATTACTTCTTTAGAAAAATAAAATCTGACAGATGTATATATTTTCGTACAAACACAAGGATTCCAATAAATGGTATCGTACAGTTTGAGCACCGAGGAGATAATTTCATTGCATCGGATATTTATGCTAATGCGCGGTTGTGTCAACGACCGTACTCTTCCGATGGACGCAAACCCTCGCAGTGTACTGTTGTACATAATAATAACATTAACTTAGACATTAGTGCTTGTTCTTGTGACTTGTACTGTCGCGCACACCGATCGACTGAGGTTCGTCTTACGTCAAGTCTCTCGACAATGTAACACAATTTTGTTAGCGAAGACGAAATGTTACAATGTCCAAGACATTGGATCTCTATAATGCATGCATTGACAGTGTAGTATTTTTTTTTTAACTTTCCTATTTTAAAAATATAAAAGTTCATACTACGACATAGCTATTGTTTATATTAACTTGGTTCTTGTACATACATCTCTTTATTCCTATCCATAACTATACCACTGCTGGGGTCTCACATTGAGGGTTTAAGGAAATAGTTTGGTAGACTTCATACATCTTCGAGTACGTAACGAGAACTTTAAGGTTCGCAATTTTTCTTCTAACGTTTGTTATTTCACCGACTCCAAAATACGTTTACTGCGATTATTTTTTCAATTCATTCCACGCTACATAAGAAACGATTAGGTAGTCAACTTACATTCATTTCAATGTAACAATTCATTGTGTCCACCAAATGAGACATTATGCATTATTTTCGGTAACAAGCAGGTAGAATGCCGTATCATCGCTATTACGTCCGCCGGTGACGTCACGTCCGCTGCTTCCTTTCCATTTCGATTGTCTTTGACCGAGGCCTCCAATTACGCCATTGTCTCTGCGCACGCGTCTAACATTACAACTTCATGTTTACCGCTAGTTGCATTCTTATCTTAATGGTATTAAAGGTCAGTCCTCAGCAAAGTTAAGGGCGCGAATCCCTGATTTTAATTGGAAAGGTTTGCCCATGGTCTTGAAGAGACCCAGCTCTATCAGAACGCTCCTATTCGATTCAAGTCATTCACGCTGTTCGAGTGAAGATCTATTAATTAGTCATTGATAACTATCGATAACCTCAGTGATATAAAGTACTATTTTGCAATTTATTTTGGATTACATCCAGTGACCTCCGATGACCGCGACAATGGAACAGTAGGTTAGGTAAAGGATTACCTTCTTGATAATTCAATTTATTGTCGGGTGATTCAATTATCTCGATGTAATACGTTAATCTGCAGAAAGCGTTACAAAGTCCAGTTTCATGAAACCTCTTATCTACAATATGACTTTTCGCAGTCTTCGCTGCCTTTATTAGATGGCGTTTCCTTGGATAACGCTATCAAATTTTTATAAAAACGAGTTGTCGTAATTAAAGTTATCGTATCTAAAATTTAAAGTCAAACTTTGTTTGTATTATATTTGACACATTATTATTATTATCAACCTTTCTGCTCCTTCTTCATACAATATCAATATAAAATTTATATGTGGCTTTCATACTTCTCTGTCCGTGTAATTTAATGTAGATGTCCAGTTTTAACTCTACGCTGTGCAGATATCTATTTCACAGATAAATTATTATTTGTTGGTTGAGCAAGTTGTTTGAAAAGCAAAAACTGCGATAATAGCTCCTCAGTTGTTTTAATGTTTGCTGTTGGTAAATGTATAGGTTTCTTTGTTTCCTAAAACACATTGTCCGATGACTAAACTGCGATAAAATAAAAATAATTATCAATAATTATACACTTTGCAACCATCGCTTCCAGCGTGAAAATTAAATTTAACTGCGAATCGGCGGGAAATTGCGAAAAATGTCGATACTGCGCAATGCAAGGCTACACAAATTCTTTAATTTTAAGTGTTAAGTAGTTTTTAGGAACTTAGCAAATTATTTCATAAACCGGTGAAGTGAAACCTAGGATTTTAAGAATCTTTAGCGTTCTTTCGGCAACTCCTATTAGGAAAGGACCATTGTCACATTTAGTGTCAATTTTGTTTCTTTAATAGAAGATGCAAATTTAACATAAACATGATCATTTCTAAATTATTGAATCCCGAATTTCGATTTCCTTTTAGTAGAAAATAATATAAACAGAAATCCATCACGCTATCTTAGTATGACAGAGTGCACGGCTTTGAGAGCATTATGGAACATTCTCTGGTATGCTAATTTTTCCACATGACGTTATCTTAATTAAGTTAAAATAATGCCTCTTACAAATATAATCTCAAAAAACAAAAACGTGCAATATTCGATTCAATTATCGAGATGGGAAGAATTTAAAATCACCATCATTACCATTATATTCAAAACGTCATCTACTATTTTTAAGAACACACAGTGAGGATTATCTACAATTGTTTGCTAAGAAATTAATGAGGATATAAGACAGAGATGTACGTAGTATATCTTAGTAGGTGCTGGCAGTTCAGTGCAAGGGGAAAAAGGTAGGTACAATTATCTGAGCGCATACTATGTGTGCATACTATGTATGCCTTTGTTAGTTAAATTGTAATAGTCCATTTTATTTCTGTAGCCGGCGTTTCAATAGGCACGTGCAAAACTAATAGCGCAGGCGAAGCCGAACGTTTCATCGTAAATCAACTGAGTGACCGCGTACTAATCACTTACAAAGTTTATTATTATTTTTAACCGTATGCGTAACGCGCAAAGCGTGTAACGGTAACTCGTTGGTTAGATTACTGATACGTCAACCATTATTAGTTAACGATTTGTAATCAACAATGCTATCAGTTACTAGGCCATAACTGGTTATGGCTTATGCCCGTTCTGTGTTGGTTTAAACATTGATATTTAAGCTAAAACTTGAGCGAACGCAAGTTAATATATTGTTTTCAAAACATCCGCGGCACAAAAACCTAAAACACTCGCCTCTTAATCCTTAAGCTACGAACAGGTGCCGGAGAAAGTACGTAAGTTCGTACCCAATACAAATACTTGACCGGTATCCGGAACTGACGTCTTGTGCATTGCAGACACAGATGCACAGAAACGCATATAAATCTCGCAGTAGATAGCGGAATCATATCTACAGTCTCAGGATAAATAAGGTTATCGTCGGTGACAGCTAAGTGTTATTCATAGGTTCATTTGGATATGAATGCGAAAGGAAATTGATTTACTGATTGTTAGAAAACCGTTACTATCCAATTTGATATCATAAACATTTAGATATTCTTAATTATAACTAACGAAAGATGTGCTGATTCAATTACATCGAATTCAATCTGAGTCTAAGCAATTTCCTTAATTCGGATATAATTCCTGTTCCAGTGGCTATTTTACTCTTAATATCTACATTAAAATTTATAAGTAAAACTAAATATACAATTTTATAGCTGATTTCGTTTTAGATCACAATTGAGTGACTAGGCACGAAATATCTGAGTCAAGATAGAACACAATAACGAATCATCACTTGCTTTAGTGAAAGAAAATATCGTCACGAGAATTGTAAACCTGAGAGTTCTCCATGAAGATATTGAAAGTAAGTAAAGTCTGTTCACCTGCAAGTGGCCAGCCTGGTCGACTATGGCCTTAATTCCTCTTATTGTGAGTGGTGACCCGAGTAGGATAGTTACAAAAGGGCTGTGTTGACAAAATTAAATAACTAAGACTGAATAATGAAAATTTAAAAATTAAGATTATAATAAATGATCAAAACATCAAATTATTTTGATTAACGAAATATAAACAAAATGAATTACTATGATGGCAATAAATTCTGTTTTTCAACAACGCAATCTACAGCTCCGGCTTGTCAACATAAAAACAAACTGCAAAGGATAAAGAAATACATCAAACGATATATGGAAGGACAGCGTTGAATGATGATGAATATACAATGCACTCACGTAGCTCAGGCGCACCCATAGTTCACAACCATGTGTACGTGTATTGTCTAAAAATAGTCCCTCGACAACTCCGCTTTGTTAGATATTTCTTTACACGTGAATATTACAGCATGCGCAAACAGTTTTGTTTCTTTACAAATGTTTCATCCCGTCCTTCAGTTAATCTGGTATTTTCTAATGAGGAATTCGGCGTAGGTAGGTTTAATGGTTCTACAAATGTTTTATTTAGGCAATTAGTAGAGTAATAAAGTGCTTCTGATCTTAAATTTGTCGACGATTATCATATGCGCCGATTAAAATTTTCTTTGTGCGCCTTCTTACTCAGTAGATAGGGATTCTGTAGTTTTTATCAACAACTTTTATGTATTATGATTTAAATGATATACTTTGAAATTACTTTGAAAAATTCGAAATGCATGCAGGGTTCGACCTACAGTTCCACGCGCGAAAGACGCTCAAACCACTAAGATATCACTTAAATTATACGTGAGTAACAATTGAAATATAAAGTTATCGTAAAAAAGTTTTCTAGAGGGTGAAGCATCATTTAGCATAGGCTAGCATTAGTTAGCACAGCTACCGATAGCAAGAATCAGTATAAGATCTGATACACAGAAGAATGAAGTGGCACCAAAATTGGGCGACCAAGTTTGACAATACATCCCATTGAGCTAGTTGAGGCAAGTGGTGTCACAAAGGTATACGTGTCCAATACGGAAGAAGCAATAGGTCATATAATGGTTAAACGAACGGATAAAGATCGTTCCATTCACACATAGAACGCCCAACCGATTAAGCGTTTAGCACCGTTTGCAAGACGTGGCCATTCAGGTCAACGTAATGGACGGAATGTAGACTAAACCAGCTCATGATGTAGAAACATTTCTTTAAAAAAATCTGACCTTGCCTACGAAATTACTGTTACGTAACGTACAACAATGATGAATAAATGAATACATATTTAGCAGCTCGAAAATGAACATTGTAGATATAAATACAAACTTATTAAAAGCTAATCAGAGTTTACTAGAGACTATGTGTTTTTTTTTCTGTGATAACTAATTTAAATTAACTAATAACTGATTTATAACTACTAATTTTATAAATACGTAGTATAATAAATGTTAAGTATACGAGTTTCGTTTGCTTCACATTGGGTTACACCCTCTCAGTGTGAGAGGAGATTTAAACTCAGTGGTGTGACAATTGGGTTATGATATTGACAATGATGTTTATGGATTAGCCTCGTTCAACACTTATAACGAATATCAATGGTGAGTTAAAAAAAATAACTTACGGCATGATTCGAACCAAAAGGAATGCTACTGGCTATTGGTATCTCACCATCCATCCCCAGTAAGGTACATTACTGGCTTAATTGACATTCATTTGCAAAGTATCAAATTAATACAACTTTGTTAGAAGTGGGTCACTCTAATAAGATTTGTTTACATGCCTACACACAAGCGAAACTAAAATACAGCGCATTAACATAAAGCTTGGCTTGATATAGTGTAATTACACTTAAATATATTGAACAAACTTTAAATATAACAAGACTTATTATTAGTAACACTCATAGCCCGCATGCGAAACATGTAGAGGTTGAGTGCAGGACTGCAGACGTAATTGTGGTTCTAACTAAACATTTGCAGAAGTGAGTCGTTACTGCGTATTCAAAGGCAAGCGACTTCACGGTCCAGGGAGCGACGTAATTGCCAGCACTGGGTACCGGGCTGACAGTTGACGACAATCAAGCAATAAACGAGAGGAAAAGGACGAGGAAAATGCCGTTCTTCTTGAGGACAGCGCTAATTTGTTTATTTAGATCGAGTTATGTAACAACTTGTTATTTTAAACTAATTACAAGTAATGTAGTAATGGCAGTATCAAAGAATAAAGTTTCATCTTTTCATCATTTTACATCAAACGACATGAAAGCTACAATGATAGGCATGTTTAAACCTAGCAATCGAAATCGAAAAATTTGTAAAACAAACACGCCAATAACCGAGTAATATGAGTAATATGATGAAGATAAAATGCATAAGGTGATATAATGATGTATTATTAGAGTTGCACCAACAATCGGCGAGAACAAATACGGAGCAACAAACGTGACCAACAGTCGGTTAGGTTTCATAACAATGGAATGATATTTCTAGATCGCCGGCAGGATACAAGTGTGCGATGGCAACCGCAAACAGCCCCGCCACGGCGCCGGTTACAACAGGCAATATCGATGTAATAATTGGACAACGAATGGGAATTGATATGGAGAGATTACTACTATATTACTACATATAGATATATATGTGAGCAGGAAAATATACTTCCTGGCAATTCCTGCCGCTTCTTTTAGGGCGTACTCATCGTAAGGATACAAAAGTGATGGCGTAAATTGATCTTCGAAAAGTTTTTGTAAAAAGTAACTTCGAATACAATTTTATTTCATTTCATATCAATCTGAGTATAATGACAATATACCAGATGCCAGGTTACACTAACATACGGATATATATATCTAAGGCCGTCATATGCGTTTAAGTTCTTAACATTTGAGTTTGACAGCAAGGTACTGAATAATTAACGCCTTAATTTTTTTTCTAGGATATCTAATTTTACATTACGAAACATGAGCATTACCCATGTGAATTATAAACCATCACAATCATTAGCTGTATATAATTACATACATAAACAATCACAATCCCTGTCTAATGTTAAAATCTTGCAAATAATTATGAATCAAGATTTTCTATTCAATCGTACTTGTGAAAGGGAAATTACTGACCAGTAAGTTACAACAGTTTAACAAGGTAACTAAAAGGGACATTAGACAACATACAACAAAGAAACAGGTGTTAGACATAGTGGAGAAAGTTGTTCCATCAAAACACGAGAGACTTAAGACGCTACTCGTGTATCGCCATTCTGAAGAAGCCCACAACAATCCGGTCAACACAATGTCTCTTTCACGGATGCTCAGTCCATTGTTAAACTGACAATACACACATCCATCAAGTTATTTGAAGGATCTTTGCGATACTATTGTGTCTATGCATACGTCAGTCTTAGTGACCGATACATAACTAGTTTCATGGTCAAACTTAAGACTTAGCTTGTTAAATAGGTCATTAGCCCTGATTAGACACATAGAGGTCACGACCTTATTAACATAAAGCGTGTAATAAAGATGAAAAACTTGATATATTATGTATTTTAGGTGAATAGCCGACAAATTATTCGACGATCCACCTGATGATAATCGTTATGCTATGGACGTTTCTAATAAGAAAAGTATCATCGACGGTTTAGCAACCAATAAAGATCAGCATATTACTGATTCTCCCGAAATGTATAAAGATGTCCCGGTTGACTGTAAAAGGAAGTTGGTAATCCAAAAAAGATGCAGAGTCGATAATAAGCCCTAAAGTTATCAACGATACTGTCGAGTTTAAATTAGGTAGTGCCCAGCGATCTGATTTAATTTTACACATTTCTCAAAACATATTGTTCATTAAAAGTAAAGAATACATTTAGAGATCGAATCATAGTAGCCTTTATTAATAGGAGACAACAATTCAAATTAGAACAACAAAAAAACCGTCACAGAGAGAGTTACCGGTCCGGCAGCGGTACAGCACATGTCTAAAGACAAGATTATATTGGCAGCATTCCGAGTCGAACAGATTCCCAACCGATTACGTCTGTACACAGACTGTCAAAGACATGATGGCCGTGTGGAAAACGGAGTACTCGAAACGCTCGCGGGTAACCCCGTTTGTTGGCCAGTAATTTTGGAACTAATGAACGGAGCATTATTAAAGGATATTCGTCTGCACTCAAGAAGAGTAGGCACGAGCCAAAGTGCTCATTCGAATTGGCAGCCGTCCCAGTAGTTATCTTTTTATATTTAGCGGTTTTGTCTGTCACCAACGATGCACATCCGCTGTTTGAACAGCTCCGGCTAATTTCTATCTTGGAACCAATCGCCAACTGTTTTATCGCTCAGCTTTTTCTATTACTCTAGTTTATATAGCGGCCGCGTAGGAATGTTGGGTGCAAAGTAAATAACTGTAAAATAAAGGCGACCAGAGCTATGGCAAAAAACACTTAAATTACCGACACTAGTTTTGTTTTTCCCTACGGTACGTGGAATTTACTATGGAGAATTAAATATATAAAATTGAAAAGAATATTCATTGTTATTGATCGTTATCGTTAAACAGCGTACAAGACTCGAACCTTTTGCTATAATTAACTAATTCTTAAAATATGCAAATAAAAAAGCAACCTAAGAAAATAAAATTCTACAAATGTGTACGAGTCATGTTATTTTATTAAAAGACTAAAATTAAATTAACAAAAAAAACACACTATCCATTTCGTGACGCCAACGTATAATAGTACTGCATTGAATGACATACAGACATCCACATTTACAAAATAACCGGTTAAAGATGGTATGGATCTGTTATTATAATTGCACTGATGAATAATATAACATGACACGAAAATAACAATGATCGTGTAACGTCATATCCAAGTCGGCGCAATACAGCGCATTTGATCGTCATTCGAGATAAACATAGGAAAACTACAACTTACTTACTTACATGCGAAGTTATCTAGGTAAAACATGTTCACATTTTTCATCATCTATACTAAAATTATAAAGAGGAAAGATTTGATTGTGTGTTTGTATTAAATAGGCTCCGAAACTACTGGACCGGTTTAAAAAAATCATTTACCATTAGCAGCCGACATTATCGCTCATGAACATAGGCTACTTTTTACCGCGAAAAATACTTCATTGTTACGCGAAAACGGGTAATAGTTACAAATAATTTACTTAGAAAAACGATTAATTATACAATGATAGGTGGCTTGCTATGTGAGAATACCAGGCGTTCCAATAACCTATCGTCGCCACATTATAGGGGAGACTTGCTATCTTTTATACATATACCTAGCAATACAACGTTTGTGGGATCAGTTAGTACAACTTAATTGGACTCAATAAAACAAAACAGAATTGAGTGTGTCAAGAAAGAAAGTAGCAAAATAGGTAACAAACATCACTTGTTAACTTACACTTTCTTATTTACAAGTACATAATAATTATACGTTGCGAAAGTTTTTGTATTTGCTACTCAATCTCGCCGAAACGGCTTACTAATCAGATTTGAGTTTGGCGGACATAAGAGATGTTTAAACTAAAAATATATTTAATTTCTGGAAAAATATTTTCAGCGCTTTAAGCTGTAGAAGTCAAAGGTTTGACATAGGTCTCCTGTAAACCACAAAGGCTGGAAATACAAACTTACTTCTCACAACAATTTCTGTCTCAGCCATGCAAGGCAGGTGTGCAAGGTTGACGACAAGAAAACCAAGAATAAAACTGTTAGTCAATAATACTGACAGGATTAGTTCATACAAAATGCAATTCAGTAAAACGAAATTTAACGACTATTTAAATGCAACGAGAGCCAAAGCACGAAGCGACTTGCGTACGTACGTGAATGTTGCGAGTGGTGACCTTGGCGTGCGCCATGCAAACTGCAGTGTTAATAAAGCGTAATACCGTAAACAGGACAAGATCCAATCGCCAATTGCCGAGGCGCCATTGAAGTGATTTTTTATGTCAACAGCCGAGAAACGAGTAGATAAGCCACGTGACGGCAAACTGTCATCGCCACCGCCGATCATGGACGGACATTCTTGATACCAAAGACATCATGAGACCACAAAGTAAGCGCCTGCTTGTTATTACTAACTCTCCGAAACTGCAAATGAAATTTGTCGAATCCTTTCAAAAAATATTCTAGAAAGGAGGATGTTACGCCTAATCAGGCAGCCAGGTGAAAGTCCTAAAATTATTTACCTAAATCTTGCTTTACTAAAACGCTTACAGATGACATACAGCAGTTTGGTAATTATTCTTACCTGATACCGTGGCGACTTTATATTTAGCTTGTTTAATGAAGATGACTTTCAAATTAAATTTAGGGCTTTGAGTTTGTTTAAAATTAGTTTCAGAACTGCTGACTGTAAGCTATGTAACATCAGGTAAATTCACTACCAAGTCCACCTGCGCCTCCGGTACATTCTTATCTGCACCATGATTGAGCTAGTCGTGATCGACCTTGAGCAAACACTTTACGGAATGACGTTTGCGACAACCTTGTCTGTTATATCTGTAAAATTTTGTATTTTCTCGTAAAAAAATATCATAGGATGATCTATTCTATGATATTTTCTTAATGAAAAGTTAAGGCTGTATATGACAGTATAGGGCAGTTACTTTGCGACTAGATGTCCTCAGAATCCGATATTTTTCAATAACTTCAGCACGGTTATGGCCCATGAAAACTTTATTTAACTCACTTGGTAAGACATTTCGCATTTAACTGAATTTTCGAAACACGCCAACAAATTAATAAATTGAAAACAACTAAGTGTTATATACGAAGCACTTGCTGATAGTAATTGCAGCAACTCTATAGCCAAATAAGACCCTTATCGATTAACGTTCTAAACATTGCCCACCAAACAATATTATCTTACATTCTATTTACACTCCTAAATATAAAATATCTTGTTCGAGCGCAAGTGGGGTACAATGTGCGCTAAATGGGCAAAGGTTAAACAAACGTAACAGTATCCGGGGAGTAAGGCCGCCTCGCGAG
>DWPQ01000125.1:0-21879 GCA_018251795.1 Perichares adela
ACTCCCAATTTTCACCTTTCTGTCACCAACCCCTATTTTTTTTACACCAACTTTTATATGGCGAAACAACGTTGGCGTGGTCAGGTAGTAAGTAATAATTTTTATTCAAAGGACCTGATAATTCCTAAAAGAAGCTTCTAGGAGACCTGGTAATGGGAAAGTCATATAATAAAGCGAATGTAGCATACACATACGAAATAAAACTATATTACTATTACTGTGAATAAATTCGTGTTCAAACTATTCAAAGTAACATTTAACCATTTCTTTCGCTAAAAGAGGCGCTAAGAGTACGTTGTTTCATCAGATTACGAAGAAGCGCTAATCGCCGGCGCTACCTACTAACTCTCCAGTTTGTCGAGCCTTCTACAATTTCTTATAACCGTTTTTCTTTGAAAGTTAATACGCGAGAATCTTATAAAACGTTTTAAACACTTAAAATGTAACTCTTTAATTAATAGTACTCTTATCTCTACTCATAGCTGTTCCACTACTGGGCTCTGGTCTCCTCTCGCATTGAGAGGGTTTAAGGTAAGGGTTCACCACGCTAGCTCCGTGACGGACTTCACACATCTACACATCTTTACCTCCTCGGCTCCCACGGAGGTAAAGGTGTGACTTCACACACCTTGGAGATTATTTTGGAGAATTCTCAACTATGCAGGTTTGCTTAAAATGTTTTCCTTCCCAGAAGCAAGTGATAATTATTTTCCAATACGCACATAACTTTGAAAATTTGTTGTAGGTAGGTACATGTTGAATTTTCATTCACATCCTCTCTTTCGAGAGACCAAGAATTGTATTGTCTATTGGTTATCGCATACTATATACCACTACTGAATATAACTGATACCCACGATTTCGTATTCAATATTGCTGTTTGGACCTATACACATGAACCTCCCGTGACCCCAATTCAAATTTAACTTTGTTCTGATTATTGATTGATTTTATTTCTAACGTGAATTTTGGTTAGCAGATGCAGTTCAAAATTCTTGAACCGAAAATCATTAACATTACATCTTTAAATAAAGAATCATAATCATTATATAATGTATACTCTGTTTATACGTGCACTTTATTATTTTAAACGTAAAGCATCGTGGAATATTCACATTTCGTTATTATACGAGTACTCACTATAAATTTAAATTCAAATGAATATATTTGCTTTTAATGTGTTGTTACAATAGTTGCAATAATTTTTGATATATACAGATTGTATATCGGTATATATAATCTGTGTATAGTTTAGTGTGCAAATTTCAATTAAATTTAATCTATTTTAATTAATAACTACGTTTACTTTTAAATTTGATAAGTTCGAATTAAAATGTCTTAATATACTAGAACAGTTAGTAAGAAACAAAATATTAAAAATACCTGTTAGTAAGCAAAACAATTTTAAATGTATCGTATACTTACAGTAACAAATGCATTAATATAAATAAAGCATGAATAACAATTCGTAACAAACAGAAACATTAGTTTCATAAACGAATTTAACATAAAAAGTGAGTCAACAAGGAGGTCATAAATACCGCATACGTTACTGCATTACTTTCATCACAAATAATCATTCCCTTCCGGTGACATCCCGTAGTGTTAAACCATGTATTTTGATCTGTTTCATATCACACGCGGTTCACAGAACGAGATAGCCAATATCACCATTACAAACCTGGGTACTTGTTGATTCACACACAAAATGTATATCGCAGCTGAAATTTTATACAAACCGAGCGTATCTAGTCATCTTCATATCACACTTTCCTTATTTTAAATTCCACGGATAACCCATTGTTATGTTGTACATAAATATTGTGCGTTAATAATTAAATGATTCATAAGTTGGCGTGTAATAACAGTAATCTTATTTCATATTTAACGTGCAATTGGTTTGTTATAAGGATAGCAATTCAAGTATCGATTTAATTAAAGTTCGTTTATTTTATCATGTCGTGTATTCTGTGGATTGTATATAAATATTTAAACATGTAAGAATTGCTCTACAAGTGTTAAAAACTCGCAACGGTTAAACAATATTTCACCGTTACTAACTCGCTGTTGAATAACAATAACGCACCTATCGGTATCTAATAAGTATCGGATAACGATGCTGGAGTATATAAAATGAGGAGATGTAAATAATGTTTTAAGCGAAACAAAACACTCGCAGTTATCAGCGGTCCGAACACAATAGTGGGCTACACTGATAACACTGCACGATCGATGCTTTGGTACCTTGGGCGCGTATTATGAATGAAAGTATTCGGCGCAGACTCATATTTACATTTCGTGTCCTCCACATGCCGGTGACATGCGGCTAAGTTT
Source organism: Perichares adela (assembly GCA_018251795.1). NCBI lineage: Eukaryota > Metazoa > Arthropoda > Insecta > Lepidoptera > Hesperiidae > Perichares > Perichares adela. The sequence goes on from DWPQ01000125.1 coordinate 2,335, forward strand.
ACTGAGGCTTAGCGTATCTAATCTAGTTAGCGCTGCACTTGACGTCACCGCGAAGCCGGCGCGTGCCTCGAAAAAAAGTTCAACAAACTTAACCTCGTAAATAAGGAGGCACCGACCACCGTTAATAGGGACGCATTTATTTGTTTACGTAAAACGCAAATGCATACGCAACTGCGCTCGCGCGTAAAGTTTTTCGCGGCGTCAAACTTTTTTTTAAGCGTAAATAAATCGAACAAAGTGATTGTGAGTCACTAAAAGTGTGTTTGATATGTTTTTATATGTGTGTGTACTTTGAGTGATGTTTCACGACGCGGTTAGCAAGGGTCGCAGCGCGTCAACACGGGTGCGGCGCGCGACTGTCCGGACTAGTCTGCGATGGAAACGGTGTCCGCGCCGGCTCTCTGCGCAATATCTACACAACACTAGCTTACTACCGCGTACACTACAGCGCTGTTGCAGCGTATCCTACATCCATCTGAATTACAGACTGCGTATAGCGCGTCCAATGTATCGCATCTTCAATAGCATCGATGATAGTTTGACTAATCGAGTTCGATTTCCAATTAAGGTTGGTCGTGGACGCTTTTTGTTTGAAACTGCATGGCTGCTTTTACTTTTAACTGTTTAAATTCACTTTTGAATTGTACACTAATACAGGTACAATACAGGTATCGAGCTTAGATAGTTTTTCCTCGAATCATATCTAATAATCTTCGAATTCATTTTAGATACTGGCTTTTAAGAGGAACTAGCAGGAAATTTATTAAGAAACAATCAGAAATAAAAAGACTGAATTCTAATTATTGAAGGATTCGTGAGATATTATATTCGTTATGGTATGGACATACGGCTATATCAAAACTGAATTCTAATTTGTAAAGAAACCATTAACCATGAAACATGAACCAAGAACCAGACCAGCCTAAAATGTGTCCATCTAAAGTAAGAGACAACAAACAAGGCGCCCCGTCTGTCTCCTTTTTTTGCGCGTATAAGACAAAGACAAGTATGGATCTCTCATCTCTCTCTTTCTATCAGAAGGACTAATAACTCTTTGAAATAAACACCTAATAATTTTAAAAAGTATTGATGTTCCCTAAAGCGGGAACAGAGTTGAAAACGGAGCTGGAAAAATATATATTGAACATCAATATATATTTTTCCAGCCACGAAAGATGATGTGCTGTCACGCCAAAAACCTTTCCGCGGGGATTGTCATTACCATACATTTTTAAAATGGCGTGAGCATGAACGGTTACCGCTAAGATTTTTATCTAGAGGCTCAGACAGTACTCCTGGGAGTTGTGTTTGTTTGTCAGGATAGCGACCATAGTGACATACCTTGTAATTTATTCAAATAAAAAATAATTAACTTCCATCATCATCATTATCATCATTATCATCACTTATAATCATCCCACTAAGCTCTGGTCTCCCCTCACAACGAGGGTTACGTCTTTGTCCACCAAACTAGCAAAGTGCGTATAACAGCCCTCACTCACCTTTGAGAATATTATGGAGAACTCACGTATGCAGATTTTCTCACGATAATTTCCAACATCGAATCAAGCGATAATTAATTCCCAATACGCACATAAGTTGGAAAAAATGTGGAGCGTGGAGGAGTCGAGCGCACGCTATCCACAAATTAACTCATTGCTCCAATAACGATTCAGAATTAGATAATAATTAATATCATATTTTGCAATTGGTGCCTTGAACATAATCACAAAACCTATTCATAAACAGGCTTCAAAAAGGGAGTTTTATTATTTTGTTTTTCATTTATCAACCTTTATTGTAAATTATACAATGGGCGGACTTAACGCCTAATGGCATTCTCTCCCAGTCAACCCTTGGTGTCGTTGAGAATGTGAGGCAGTCTTTAAAATGTAATACATAGATTTATTTATATTACTAAATAACGTAAAAATTTCTAAGAATACATATTATATTTAATACACCATTTGCACTTTATTTCTACTTGTGTGATATTCATCTTCAATGTTCACATGACTCCAGATGGTACTCTCGAACAAGCTTTTTGAATATATTGTTACACTGAACTTTCCTAAACATTCTAGTAACTCGTTAACTAGCTCCGGCCAGTCAGGCTCACCTTGTTGTTGTGTCGGAGGTGGATGTGCTGGATGTCAGCGCGGCGACGGGTGAGGTCGCTGAGCACGCGCGCCGAGTGGCTCTCCGGGGTCACCACTTGGAGCGACATCACCGGCTCCAGGAGCATCGCCTCCGCCTCCTCGAACACCTGCGACAGGACACGTCGCTGGTGATCATGTTGCTGAATAAGGCTCGAAGCGAATAATAATTTGAATATCAATACATCTGGATTTCACATCGAAAATGACAATTTACTTTCATAAACAATACGTCTTTATAACTAAATAAAATTGGAGTGTCTGTTTGTAATATAAAAGTAATCGCATTTTACTAAATGCATGTATGTATACACGGTACATATACAAAAACAACAGTTTTTAAAATTTTGTTCTGTCTGTCTATCAGTCTGTTTGGTCCGGGTAATCTCTGGAACGGCTTGACCAATCTTGACAGGACTTTCATTGGAAGATAGCTGATGTAATAAAGAATAACTTAAGCTACTTTTTATCTTATAAATCCCGCAGGATTCTGATTTACGCGGGAAAAACTTTGCGACGCATTGATGATTTCCACGCGGGCAAGCTAGTTATAAATAAAAAGTCGAAATAATAAAAAAACCATAGATTTACTATAGATTAGTGTTTGCGAGTGTCCATCTAATAGAAAGAGAGTGAAGATCCCCTACTTGTTTTTGTCTAATACGCGGAAAAAGGAAGACAGACGCAGCGTCCCGATTGTTGTCTCTGTTTTACACGACACATTGTAGGCTCAGCACTCTAGTATATTTTCTATATGTAAAAAAACGCTATTATTATTACTACTATTATCATTGGGTTGGGACACGTGTACAAATTTTCAGAGAAATCGGACCGTACGAAGTGGGTTAAATTTAACTTTAATTGGTGTTAAAAATGGCTGTGACCCATTCCAATGATGAGTGTGAGATCACCTTTCTCAAGCACTGCACCACGGTGGCGCTGACCATGGAGTCGGACGAGCCGCGGCCCACCTCCAGCCAGTGCAGCGTCACCTGCACGTCCACCAGCTGGGACATGCCACCAGAATACATTATTGTTACATCTATCGTCTGCTTCTCCGTCAAACAACTGTAATACTTCATGATATGATACAATCAATGGTCACGAATTAACAGATCACTTCTTGGTGATTTTACCTGTTGAGTCCCAGGTTTGATTCCTGGCCGAGGCAAAAAAATATAACATAACTTTTGTACCCGGACTGTGGTTGTATTTGACGTCTCGAGTAGATAGGTAGGTTTGCATGCTGCCCACAATAAATAAAATTCTAGAGCGACATTATTTATAGAAACTGCTATTCATTGGAGGACCGTGGTAGGCGTACATCGTCAGGATGAAACTGTCAAGTCTTAGAGTACAAAGATAAAATCTAAAAATAATAATACTCCAAAGATAACGTGGTAAAGGTGCAAAGCCCTTTTTTTTAGGAGCTGCAATAACCATTGATATTGAATCAAATCAGAAGCAGACCATCATGAAGCGGCTGGTACCTGGCAGCCAAGCTTGGGTCCATGTAGGAGTGCCGTGGCCACGCCTTGTCGCACGGCCGTCATCACGCGCGGGTGGATGTGCGCCAGATTGGCGGCGCTCTCGGCCGTCTTATCCAGCCTGCAATGGAACGCAAAAATGTAACGATAGCCGAGCGGATTGAACGTGGGTCTCCCGAATGGGATTTTGTGGCAACGAATTCGGCACGCACCAATAATTTTCCAAAATTATGTGCGTATTATAAATTAATTATCACTTGCATCGGTGAAGGAACATATCGTGAGGACACCTGCACACCTGAGAGGTCGCAATAATGTTCTCGAAGGTGAAGTCTACCAACCCGCGCTCGGCACGCGGCTCTGACTATGACCTTAAATTCCACTCCGGGAGACCGAAGCCCAACTATGGGACAATGATGGGTTGCTATGTTACAGCTACCATACCTGAGCACCTTGTCCGCCGGCACCCCCTTCTTGTTCTTGGCAGACATGTCCACCTTGACGAACTGTCGCGCGGTGCCGATCTTCCTGTCGACGGTGACGGTGCTCCGGCCCGCCCCCAGCAGCGCCTCGCGGTACGATATCTGCGGAGCGCCCAGCTCCACCTCGATCTTGTACTCGCTAACGATGCGCTCCTTGATGATCTCCAGGTGGAGTTCGCCCATGCCTTGTCGGGATAAACGAATAGGAAATGTGTAACTCTGTTAAACGATAACGAATTAAATAACGAAACGTGACCAATGAAGAACCTACGAAAGAAGCATGAATTAAAAATGTCATGTTTAACGGTGATATTAAAGTTATAATAAAATCGTTGGGTGTATCGTAAGCTGAGTAAACATATAACGCTCAACGATTTTATTATTATTTTAATAAAAAAAAGTTTTTAGTTTCTAAATTTAATGGTGTACCTACTATTATTTGTACCAGTCAAGTCCTATCATTTGATACCCATATTGAGGTAGTTGTGACAAAATATGTAATTCGCCATCTTGTAGCGGCGGCCATCTAGGATTTACAACGATACATATTATATTAAATTGTAGGGTCATCAAAACATAATAATAATATTTAAAAAAAATGTGCGTCACCCATGTGCGTACAATGCGTTCTCCCTCCATGCTCTTCCCCGAACATTATGTGACATCCGGGAATCTGTTTCCACGGGCGCTGTGCTCCAATTAAAATCTACACGTTTCTATTGGCCAACTGTATTACGACCACGACGGCTCTGGCAAGAGTGTACCGATCGAGAAGAAGAAGAATTATAGAGTCCGATCGTTTAAGTTTAGCTGGTGTCTGTTAAATAATGGAATTGCTTTTAACATTAACACAGAACAATGTTACATACTAACCCGCGAGCACCTGCTGGCCGGACTCCTCGTCGTTGATCACCCTCAAGCTGGGGTCCTCTCGCTGGAGCTCGGCCAGCGCGGTGTCCAGGGCAGTCTGGTACGCAGCGCTCGGCGGCTCGATCGAGCACAGGAACACCGGCTCCGGAATTGTGGTACCTGGGCACAGTTTTATTATTTGCGTCATATGATAACATATAGTAAAGTAAACCATCGAAGTATTCTCAATCGTTGACATAATGTTTAAAGTACAGTTATTAATTTACTAAGGAACGGAATAAGTTGCTAACATCGGTGTTCCCGTTCGATTATAATGAGAGTGTTTTCAAGGTGAGAATGAATAAGCGTTTACTAAGTTAATGCGGTTCATCATCTATGACTACATCACCACCTACGATCAGATGGGCGGCTCGTAGTTAAACTCTAACTTATCATGGGTTAAAAAATAAATATTGCTCATTAAGCATTTTAATGAAATAGTTAACTATATTGACTAATCATTACATATGCACAACCATACATCAGTGTACTTACCGATACCCAGCAGAATGTCCGCAAGCTCGGCCGGCGTGGGTGCGCTCTCTAACGCCTGTATCCGGTGCTGAGCGGCCGGCGGCACCAGGCGCTCCGCCCCCTCGGGCTTCGCCACGGCCGCCGCTAGCGCAGTGCGCGCACGCGCCGCTGACGACTGCGTCGAAGTCACTAGGTCACCTGACATCGTCGCCTAGAAATTACTCACAGGTTTTTCAACATTTCGATTTATTTTACTACTGTAATAATATGAGAATGGGTCTTTCAATGTGTCTTTAAACTAGACGGATGAAATTGATTATGATGTGGAAATGTTTATAATGTTATCATACGCTCACACTCAATTCTCTTCTTTTGTCTTTTCGAGAACAGACAACATTCATTTACCTCACTAATACTTTTCACCCTCCTTGAATCAACACGGTATAATACAATATAATTACTCATTCCTAGTACTGATGGTGAAGTGGTGTGTTTGAGTGTGTGTACTGGTACCTTTAATGAGCTGACGACCGCGATGTTGCCGGCGGTGACCTTGTCCACCGGCCGGTACTCGTCAGCCAGCGCCACGTACAGGGACCCCGTCTGAACATAACGCAATACTTGAGACTTATCAATGGTATACTTCAAACAGAATTAAATCTCTCCTCGGCCAATCATCATTGTTATAACAGTAAGTGAATTCCATGTTTATTTATTAACTAGCTGTGCCCGCCGCTTCGCCCATGTAGAATCCGTGTCACAAAAAAAACCATGTTAAACCCAAAACAGCGGGAATTCTAATATAACATGACATGTATAGTCTATTTGATGCTCTGTAACCTGTATCCTGTATCTTCAATATCCATTCTACAAATAAATACACTTCTCTTGAAATTAGTTTTTCGTCTTTTCTCTTTCTGCATAGCTAAATAAAAATGCATACCTGTTCACTGCAGTCCCTGGCCAGATTGTATATCTTCTGTCCCTTGCCGATCTCCCCACTGTACAGCCGTAGGAACGTGAGCACTCCTCGCTGGTCGTCATGCTGCACCTTGAACGCCCGGGCCGACAGGTCCTGGCCAAAACTTTTCATGATGCTGTTTCGTTCCAACGGCGATGGGAGATACGATATCACCGCATCCAATAAAGTTTGAACACCGATATTTTTATATGAACTGCCACAGAGTACAGGAAACGCCTTCATATTTATTGTACACCTCCGAATCGCGGCGTCTATTTCCTCGCTGTTTAAATTATCTAGTGTCTCCTGCTGAATTATTTTCTCTGCGAGATCATCGTCCAAGGAGGATAGGGTGTCAATAAGGGCTCTGTGGTCAGATAGCGTTGCTTCCCATCGGTGACCGTCTTGCTTTTCTGTGAGCTTACGCCGTTCGTAGTTTTGTCCGCGACCCATAGTCCAAATTACTTCTTCTTTCGTTACTAAGTCTACAAGGCCTGTTATAAAATGAGTAATATATAAAAACATACTATATACAGAAGCAACTTCAAAAAAAGTCTGTGAAGTTATGCATCTGTTCTGGTCAATTTTATAGATAAATATTGACCTAATGCTACTCATCAGCTCTCTCTAACTCAGTACATTGGACGTGTGAGTGACTGACAATAATATCAGAAACTTTATGGCCTCTGCAGAAGCCTGATGATAAATATTTCGACTTTTAAAGGATATTGACATACCAACAAGCCTTCCCTCGTGAGTGACAGGCGTATGCAACATCAGTGGGGTGACTCTTAACTTGTCCTCTATTGATTTTTTGCACGCCATCGCATCGGCGTCCGCGCGGTCCATCTTGTTGAGGTAGAGGATCCGCGGCACCCGATACCCACTCGCCTGCCTCCATACTGTCAGTGTTTGTGCTTCAACACCTTTAAAAATTAAAGACATTTTATTTTAAAGTTCAAGTCAACAGATCACTATAGAACTATGAGATGCTATAAGACATTATAGGCACTTTCTACCCTCAGGTCAGTAAATAGCTGCTGGATATCTTTAGCATATAATTACTTTAGACTATTAGTCAGTAACTGTGCTTTTAATGATATGTACCTAGAAATAGTTAGATATTTGACCTTCGATTTTACTTTATTCAGAAAATAGTTGGAAGAAAGTTAACTCTATAATATAAATTGGTCATTCTAAAAAATGTTTAATACAAGAATCCAATACCTGCTGATGCATCCAACACTACCACAGCCCCATCAAGGACAGCCAGGCTCTGTTCCACCTCCATGGTGAAGTCTATGTGGCCAGGTGTATCTATTAAATTGATCTGACTGGTCCTCCATGGAAAAGATACTGCAGCAGCTGTAGGAGTGTAAATTGGTAGATTATATATATATAATACATCAAGAAGAATCCATTTGTACAGTGGATGCCCTGACAAGTCCAGTATTGTCTTAGGTATTTTCTAATTGGTGGCCAGTGTGTTGAACTATGACCTTTACTCCTTACACATTGAAAGGAGATAGATTAGAGTAATGGAATAATTATCCTAATTAATCAATAGTCCACAATGGGTTGTAATGAATTGCTGCTAATTGCACTGGGGTCAGGGTAGTGAACACAACAGCCTCCCTGTGTTGACTTCATATAATGGAGTGAGTCTTTGAAATTAAATTGTTTTTGTGCTAAAGATTCAATAACTTACAAGTGATTGTGATTCCTCTCTGCCTCTCTTGTTCCATGTAGTCAGTTACAGTATTTCCATGGTGCACCTCCCCCATAGACCTTATTGTACCCGAATAAAACAGCATGCGCTCAGTGGTTGTGGTTTTACCTTAAATAATGTTTAATCCATGATTTACAAAATTCAACAGGAATATTATTTGTATTGGAAGAAAATGTTGGCGTGTAAATGGGGAAGCATAGGGTGAAATTACTTGCCATTAGACCGAACAGTAACAATATTAATTTATGAATTGAAACATACTTTTCGTTATAATTATTCATCAACCTTGCAAAAGGTTATTCCAACGAAATCGAAACACATAATAAATTTAATTGTTGTACAAGAAAATGCTGCTAAGAAATATTACTTTAACAACCCACAAGTATTTTAACAATGAATCGCTTATAAAGGAATTGTAAATAAATAAAAAAAAGGTTATCTAACCTGCATCTATATGGGCTAGAATACCGATATTTCTAATATTTTCAATTTTAGATTTTTTATCCTTAGCAGTACAATATTTTCTAATATAAACATTTTTCAGTAATTTTCTGTAACAATTTATGGTGCAATAATTCTTCATTATCAGTAATAATAACAAAACAAGTTATTTTAACAACACAACCTTTCACATTTTTCAAACCCAAGTTGTTTACTGATTAACACTGACACTTGACATTGACATAACTACAACGACGATGTCAAGAATTTTAGTACAAATTCTACACATTTAAGTCTGTGGCGTACTTAATACGTTAATCTGTGCACTATTTACGTAGTATTGTGGCGCGGATCTTTATTTAGTAATTACACTGTCTACATTGTGCACTCATTCAAATACTTTAAAGATGGCATCTGCGTCGATTTGTTTTTGTTGAATACGTGACAAATTATTTAATTTGACTAAAATTTATCAATAAATTTCAGCTGGACATAGTCCCAACATGGGAGTTCCCGCATTCTTTCGTTGGCTTAGCCGCAAATACCCAAGTGTTATTGTAGAATGTATTGAACAGAGGGTAAATAAGCATAACCTCAAATTAGTTTGAACCAAGTAAATCGTTTACAAACAACTTATTTTCTTGTATGTTTTCAGCCAACCGACGTAGACGGTCAATTAGTATATGTAGATTCTTCATTACCAAATCCCAATGGACTAGAATTTGACAATTTATACCTGGACATGAATGGTATAATTCATCCCTGCACTCATCCGGAAGACAAGCCACCTCCCAAGGATGAAGACGAGATGATGGTTGCCATCTTCGAATGCATTGACAGGCTGTTCCGCATCGTGAGGCCTAGGAAACTGTTGTACATGGCTATTGATGGAGTAGTGAGTAAACATTTTGAAATTAGTAATGCTTGATTTTATGATCTTAAATTTGATTATCTTTGACCTTCCGCGATAAAATGTCTATGTCTATCTGTAATATAAACCTTTAGTTGTCACATAAACATCTGTTACAGCCAAGAAAAAAACTTTCAAATCTACTTTCTGACATTATTTTTGAAAAATATAAAATAACACTCATTATTAACAAGAGCTTTTAATTTTTTAGGCCCCCAGAGCGAAAATGAACCAACAGAGATCACGAAGATTTAGAGCCTCTAAAGAGACACAGGAAAAAATTGAGGAGGTGGCTCGCATTCGGTCAGAATTGCAAACCAAGGGTGCTTACCTGCCACCTGAAAGGCCCAAAGAAGCCCACTTTGACTCCAACTGCATCACACCAGGAACACCGTTCATGGACAGGCTTAGTAAATGCCTTCATTATTACATACATGATAGGTAAATAGTGATTTTGATAAATGATATGACATATCAGATGTAACATAGTTATGAAATATTGTCTTTAAATGAGTATTTTTGGGAATAAGCTGAGTGGTACATAGCCCACCAACCTCCAACACGACAGACCTAGAGCCATGACCTTGTCTGTTGTTCAGTAGGGTGTACACCATGCATGGGAGGTTGGCTTGGGCTCAATTATGAATGGCTCCGTATACCCTATTACATTTTGTGAATATGATATTGGTCAAGTGATTTAGACATTGCAGTTACTAACAGATACAGCAATTATGATCACAAAGATGATATGTTCAATTACATTAGACTTTAATTTAGACTCATGCTCTACATAGTGTTATGATCTTCCCATTGCAGATTAAACAATGACCCTGGCTGGAAGGGAATCAAGGTAGTCCTCTCGGATGCCAATGTACCAGGTGAAGGAGAGCATAAAATAATGGACTACATCAGGAGACAGCGTGCACAGCCAGATCATGATCCTAATACTCAGCATGTGCTGTGTGGAGCTGATGCTGATCTGATCATGTTGGGGCTGGCAACTCATGAGCCTAATTTTACTATTATCCGAGAAGAGTTCAAGCCCAATAAACCTAGACCTTGTGATGTTTGTGGACAATTAGGTCAGTATATTCATGACAATTAAATGTATTAATTAGAGGATTTTTAAAATACATAATATATGACAAGCTTTTCATATCATGCCACTAAGCACTACACAAGTAAAAATTGGATTTTGAATTTATAATAGGGTCTTTTTTGTTGTTATTTATAATGCCGTCAATGCCATCAGGCATATACCCCTAAACAGATTAACCAACATAAGTTATAGCCCATTTGAAGTTGTCATAGAAACTGCTGAGAAATATTTATTAGTAGTAGTCTCTTTTATACATCCATGATAGAAATGAAAGCTTGCTTTATGGCATTATCTGCTTGTTTAGTAGCTATTATCGTACCAAAATAAAATCAGATAATTCATCACCCAGGGTAAGTGGAGAATGCTATTAGGCATTAACTTTACCCGTTGCGATTTAGTTTTTACGTTTACAGTAAATATTAAATAAATATAGAATTTCCAGTCAGTATATAATATTTAACTTGGTCTCTTAGGTCACGAGATGAAGGAGTGCACAGGTAGTACACCGGACGCGGCGTTGGTTCGATCGGACCCCGCATTCGGGAACCAGGACAGCTTCATCTTCGTGCGTCTGACTGTACTCAGAGAGTACCTGGAGAAGGAGCTACAAATGCCAAACCTGCCTTTCCCGTACGACTTCGAGAGGGCATTAGATGACTGGGTGTTCATGTGCTTCTTTGTAGGGAATGACTTCCTGCCCCACTTGCCCAGCTTGGAAATCAGAGAAGGTGCCGTGGACAGGCTCGTTAATCTGTACAAGAAGTGTGTTTATAAGACTAGGGTAAGAATTCATATTTATTTTGTAGCAATGTCACAGTGCAAATGATTTAGGTTATTAGTGTTGTTGACTTACGCTGAAATTATGTTTTACTCTTTTAACAGTAAATAGCAAATTTATTTGTACCTTTGTCTCTGTCATAGCAGGACGGGCATTCGAATTTTGAATGCTAAGTTTCCAGATAATAGTGAATTAGAAATTAGTTACTTACACACTTGTCTGGTGAACTGAAACATCATGAGGTGATTCCGCATATGTGAGAGTTGTTACTTTTTTTTTGTTTCAACATGTAAAGTTATATATTCTTGCTCATTTTAAAGACTAACTAAACTAACCTCTTACTATTTGAATTGTCCTGAGTAATTCTCTCTTCAGGCAATTCATATGACGATATACGATGACTGAATTCGTATTTTCAGGGCTGGATCACAGATTCGGGTGACGTGAACCTAGAACGCGTGCAGGTTATAATGGACGAGTTGGGTCACGTGGAGGACGAGATCTTCCGACGGCGCCACCAGAACGAAATCTCGTTTAGGGCACGCGACAAGGCCAAGAAGCAACAAAAGATTAACTTCCAGCTGCTCGAGAAGACACAGTTTGCACCCGTCGTGAGTTATATTGGACATGTATATGAATGAAACGTCGTTTTGCCATACAAAGTTTTCGCAATCATTTTTATTGCTGCTGCTCTCCTATTCATCTTAGCGTGACGTTATATAAGGCCTATAGCCTTCCTTGATAAATGGACCGTATTACAATAAAATAATTTTTCAAATCGGTTCAGTAGTTTCTTAGATTAGCGCGTTAAAACAAACAAACAAACTCTTCAGTTTTATATTATTAGTATAGATAATGGCAATGGAAGTTGTGTCCGTTTAGATTCCCTGAATCTATATATCCCTGAAGCTATAGTTTTTTTGTTGTTGTCTGCTCTTTCATCAGCCCATGAAGTTAAGACCCTGAGTGGCTAAGAGACCCAATTTTACTCTTGTTTCGAATTACCATACATTAGAAAGACAATATTCAATCTCTAACTAGTAACTATCGACTTACAATTCACAAGCCCATGTTTTTTTTAACTTGCCTGACTTCTTTATTTGCCTTAACACCCTTCTGGAGTCAACGGTGAAAAGTTTCGACGTGTTTCGTTTGTAATGACGGAGCGCCAGTAACACGCGAGCCTTCCGCTGCCGCCTCGGTCAGTGACGCGGCGGGTTGTCGGCTATCGACGTAAAAAAGTATCATTGGTAAGCTCTCGGCTAGTTCAGTAGGTCACTTCAGGTCATGAATTGCGCTTACGTGTCAGTCACATACGTCGGTCGTATGTACGAGCATACATGATTACGTTACGTTACCTTACGTTAGTGGGTACCATATGTGTAGGTAAAATTTCCGTCCTCTCCAGTCCTCTGTGCTGTTTCCAGCCGCTAGGCGGTAGTTCCCGCGGCGTGCAGAACGCGCGGCAGGAGGCCGCCGACATTCGCAAGGCCGGCATGCAAGCTGTCGCCGCGGTGAGTACTACTACTCTAACGTAAACTAAACAATAACCTTGAAAATAATTTTCCTAAAGAATTTTAGATATCCGAAAGTATATTTAAAACACGTTTTGAAGTAGATGAAATGTTATGGCAACTAAAACTGATACCCTAATAATTTATTTCTGTGTATGTTGTATCTTAATTAAATGTGTTTTATTTTGTTCTATATTTCTTTCTAATAAAGCACTAGTTGCATGCTTCATTCTTCGAAAAGTGCATTAGTATCTAATATAACTACAATTATTATTATCAGAAATTTGGAAAGATATAAATTAAATATATGTGATAGCGTAGTGGTTGGAGCGAGGGTCTCCCCCAGGTAAGATTGAATTTGATTCGTATAGACGCACTAGACAATCCACGATGTATTAAAATGATATATATCGCTATATGGCACCGGTACTGTTCAGCAAGAGGAAGAGCAGCGCCGTGGACGCAAGCGGTCGGCGTCTGCCGCCGGGCTGGAGGACGACGACGAGGACAAGCACGACGAGGTGCGGCTGTGGGAGGAGGGGTTCAAGGAGCGCTACTACGAGAGCAAGTTCGAAGTCAGCCGGGAAAACCTTGAGTTCAGGTACATTTGTTTATCTAGTTCCCATCGTACAGTCTCGTGCGGCCGTCGTGGGCATGCACGTCCGCACGCCCGTACGGACGCACACATAGACCCATACAGACACTCGTTAATAAAAATCTTCAGTATCTGGTAATTTCCAGTTTATTTCCGAGTTAGACATTGATTAAAATAGTAGAAGGCTAACTGACTGACAACTGCATCACATATAGTTGGTTGTAGGTCGAAGTTAATTTAGTAGTTTCAGGCGTATAAGATACATGATTTCTATGGCTTGTGTCGATCACACGTAAATGCGTTAAAGTTCTGCAATCTTTCACGTTGGTTTGGAAACGACCCCTTTATAGTGAGCACCCGCTTCTGTCCCGACAGGTACCGCGTGGCGCTGCAGTACGTTCGCGGGCTGTGCTGGGTGCTGCGCTACTACTACCAGGGCTGCGCCTCATGGAAGTGGTACTTTCCCTACCACTACGCGCCGTTCGCCTCTGACTTCGTCAACATCTGCGGCCTCTCCACCAAGTTCGAGAAGAACACGCAGCCGGTTGGTGTTGGATTACATATAACTCTGTTTATTTATTGCATCAACTAATATAGCACTAGAAAGCGCTTGTATAATATTTACTAATTGGTAAGTGTCACTACAATAAAATTATAGATGCAAATCCATGTACGTACAAAATTATTTATCATTTGCTTTTATTACATTAAACATTATCATTATCACAACTCATACGTAACTGTCCCACTGCTGGGCATGGTTCTACTCCCTCAATACGAGAGGTTAATTCCATTTCCACCACGCCGATCAAGTGTGGATTTGCAAACTTCACTCGTGTTCATGAAGAAGAAGAGCGTGTGCTACATTATAAATGATTATGTATTTCTAACAGCTACATCGTTTAAACCTGACACGTGTACATGTGTGTAATGTATAAAACTTATCGTCTGACAGTTCCGACCGCTGGAGCAGCTGATGGGCGTGTTCCCGGCGGCCAGCTCGCAGCACGTGCCCAAGCCCTGGGCGACGCTCATGAGTGATCCAGTAAGCTTTTAAATGTTTATTTTTATATATTAAAACTAAAAGTTAACACATTTGCTCCAATATGCCCAGTAAACAGTGTATATTTAAACCAGTGATTCCCAAATATTTAAGTTTTTATGCTGCATTGTACATATAATGAAAAACTGAAAATCAAACTAGTAAGGGTAAAAGTACTTTGTTTTTATGTTTGAAAGTAGTGTCGAGTCCATTTTCTATTTGCCCCCTTTAACTATCAATTTGTCCCCTGTGGGGCGTAAGGCCCGCGTTGGGAAACAGGTGTATACATTATTCCAAGTGTATTTGTGACCTATATTCTTTCTCTCCAGTTTTCTCCCATCATCGACTTCTACCCCACGGACTTCAAGATCGATCTGAACGGCAAGAAGTTCGCGTGGCAGGGCGTCGCGCTACTGCCCTTCGTTGACGAGAACCGGTTGTTCAAGGCTCTGGAGCCCTACTACAATCAACTCACGCAGGCCGAGAGTGAGTTACCGTACTTTGCTGTGTTTCCATAATTATGTAGAAAACAAGAATATGTGTATCTTCTGCCACACTGAAAGGGTTTACGGCCATAGTCCACCACGTTGGCCAAGTTGACAGACTTCACACACCTTCCAGAATTTCACCGAAGCAAGTGATAATGATTTTGTAATATGCACATAACTAGGAAAATTATTGGTGCGTATCGGATTCGATCGCAACACCTTTCGTTTGTGAGACGAACGTTCATACCACTAGGCTGTCACTGTTCTTACTTTTACATACAGACTCATATTGTAAACGAATTTGAAAAGCTGGTTGGATGCTAACGATACAATTACCTGTGCTGCACGACGATGTCTTATTTGAAGCCTTCAACAGCAGATTGAGTAACAATGGGTATGCTTCGTGTCAATCGACGGCTCGTACACATAAAGTCGGAACATCTTTTTTAGCAAAACTATATTTTAGTGTCATTAGAATCACGTTATACTACATATTCTTGAAATCAACATTTGAATATTGACTACAATGAATGAGTTTTTCAATTGACAATAGTCTTAACATCTTTTAGCAAAGTGAGATCTCCCGTCAAGCTTGCGGTAGTGCCCGGGGAGCGGCCATTGCTCCGATTATTCTGTGTTCGGAACTTATATATATGAGGGCGATCGAGAAAACATCGTCACCGCGATTCAGGGGCTGGCGCATCATTGGTCAATTCGTATACCGGGAAGTCGCTACAATCTAAATATTTAATGGGCGTTAACGTAATTTTTTTGCATTACGACCTAATGCGTGGGAGTCGTCGCAATTAGTTTGCCTGTCACGCAAACGTACAGTAACTCGTCTGGACCAGATTGAGTACGGTCCGCATGTCTTGTGTCTCAGTCCAGCGGAACATCCGCGGCCACGACCGGCTGTACGTGTCGACGGGTAACGCGAGCTACCGGCACCTGATGGGGCTGTACGAGGCGGCGGGCGGCGAGCTGCGGCGGCTGGTCGACCAGCATCAGCGGTACCCCTTCCGCTGCGAGGGGGTGCGCGGTGACGTCATGCTCAGCGCCGATAATGTCTGCTGCGGGGGGTGAGTGCCCAACGGAACCGTTCGTAGATGAAAATTTACATGGAAATGTATATAATTATGTATACTAGTTGCAAATGTTGTTTTATCATAATTATGATTTATTTTGTATCTATCAAGGGTTGTATGTATTTTTATGCCACGTCATAAAAATAATATAATAATTTATATGAAAAAAACGAAGTTTGCGGGGTCAGTTAGTTATAATATGGAATTTGAAGCTATTGCAATGTTATATGTTTGTAACTCACAGAAATAAGTACCACTAACCGTTAAAATAATAACAAGATAAATGTTGAATTTACTGTATACAGTAGAAGAAATTTTAAATATTCGTTAGTATTGGCTGTTACTACTGTTGGAGTACAAGTCACCTTGGGATTGAATTAATGCTTGGTGAGATAGATACTTTAAAATGTTATATCCGCCACCAGATACGTTCGTCTGCAAAAGTTGAAATGAAGTTCGCCGCAATACTTAGCTAGCTTGAGATTGGTCGTCGTAGGTGTGAAGGCAACTGCTGAGGCACAGATATTAAAATAGCGTAGACAATACAATTTGTATCGTAGAGTTATTATATTAGAGAGGCCTGTCTGTGAGTGCGAGTGTCCATCTAATAAAAAGAGAGAGAAGGTGAAAGACCCGCACATGTCTTTGTATAATACGCGGAAAAAAGGGAGACACACGGGGCGCCCTACTTAGGCGTCATGTTTAGTCTGACTTGCTTATTCTAGCACATTTTCTGTATGATTTGTATACGTAACAGTTGTAGTATATTGTAATGTAATTACATAGATACGTTGTGTGTCACCAGGCAGCTGGCGTCTCCCGTGATCGGGCTGCAGCCGGTGCTGGACAACAGGGCGGTGTGCGTGCGGTTCCAAGACCCGCAGTACCCGGAGGAGTTCGTGTTCCCGGCGCGGCGGCTGCGCGGGGCCACGGAGCCCCCGCGGGTCTTGAAGCCCGGCAACATGTCGCATCAGAGCAACAGGAATTGGAAGCCGCAGATCGGTAACTATACAATAGTCTACTATATAACATAATACATTTTATATTTAAATATCTATAGAGTGATCAGTTATTGGTCTGTCGTATGTCGTTCATTACTCGAGGAGAAGAAATAGCGATAGGAACTTTTCAGTACATCTGTTATATCAAATACAGTAAACGTTTCATATGTGGATGCTGATTCATGTGGATCCAGGTGCGCTATTATTTTGCAGTTCTTGTAATTATTGTATTCATCTATACTATTATACTATATAGTATTCCTACTAATCTGTGCTTGTACATATTCCTTGAAAGTTTAATTATGCGATGTTTATGGTAACATTACCGATGCCTATAAGATATTCCCATAGTATCACGTAGTAGGTTAGCTTCACACAAATCGGCCCCCTCCGGTATGTATGTATTCGTGAGTAGCATGCGTCGTGTACGCACGCACTTTTCACGCACACAAACACATAGACGAGCGATGTCGGCGGAGTCTCAATACAGGCTATGCCGCTGTGTTGCGTTAAAAACCTAGTGCTGTCATGATTCGCAAATAATATTTTACTAAAAATGACACCTATATGCATCATCGTAAGAGGAGGCAATTATCTCGCCGAGCGGTATAAGCTGACCTATTATTCTTACTAGTCCTCTGATATCGCTGTACCTTGCGTATACGGTAAGAAGACGTATACGATTTACACTCGAACACCATGACAATGTCGAAGTAACGTTCGGTCGTCCGACAGGTATGGTGCGGTCCAACACGGTGGCGTCGCTGGAGGCGGCCGGCCACCGCATGCTGGGCCACTCGCTGCCGCGGGACCGCGCCTACGGCAACGTGCCGCCGCCGCAAGCGCTGCCGCAGCCGCAGAGACCGATGGGTGAGTGAGCGAGACAGAAACTGTTGTAACAGAACCAACTCGTGTTGCCCTCGCACTTTTATTTTTTATATTGATGTACATGTAATAATATATAGAGCCAATGTGAACGGTACATGTTTGTTATTCGTCTATACATCTTCTATACAACTAAATAAAATTAGAGTGCCTGTTTGTAATATTAAAATAACCACTTCTTACTAAATGCAAATGTATATGTACACTGTTCATATACCAAATTAGTTTTTTTGCGTTTTTTGTCTGTCTGGCTGGTGGCGGCTAGTCCCTGGAACGGCTGGACTGATTTAGATGAGGCTTTCACTGGAAGATAGCTGATGTAATAAGGAGTAACTTAGGGTACTTTTTGCCTTAATGTTCCTGCGGGATTCGCAATTACGCGGGAAAAACTTTGCGACAAGCTGATTTCTACGCGGGCAGAGCTGGTCTATTTGTATAGTAACGGTGCCTCGTGGGTAGTGGGAAATTATTTGTCCTTTATGTTCGGGACCGATCCTGTTGAGAGACAGATTGTTTACACAGGAAGATATTATCTACCCCAATAAATTCTTACAGAAGCATGTGGCACGTCAAGTTATTTGGTCACCGCCCATGCTTATGTTATCCATAGCATCAGACAAGCCACTGTCGTGTTGCCGGTTAAGGACGAAGTCGCTAATCAGCTTCAATTGATTATACAATTTTGGATCTCAATATGCAATATGTACCCTCCAAATGCTTTATACATTATCCTTAAATGCTGTGTCTAACACTAGTCATCAAATTTCTACCTGCATAAACTAGATTTAGTGGTGAACAACCGCGGTTTCAATTTTCATGACCACAGAGCCCCAACAAGGAATGTTGCCTTCGGTTCTGTAAAGTTACTTTATACTACCATAAACTGTAGAGTGAGTTTGTTAAGTAGTTTAGAACAATTATGCCTTGTTTATGACAAGAAACACGTGGCAAAAACTTAAGAAAACTTAAAAAAAGACTAGTTTCAGAGTCTATAATTGATATGAAAGAAATAAATCATGTCTGTCTATCTGTTGTTACTATGACAACCGTTAATATTCAGACTATTTCCGAGGAGAGCTTGGACGAAATATAGTTGCGGTACAAACACATTTAAATATTACATCTTTACAGATTGCAATTTTAGACTTTGTACTGTAAATAAATGTACGTACATATATATATCATACGCTAATATCTGTTGTTGATACTTATTATAGATCTACTCAAGGCCGAATTTGTATTTAACATAATAATTTTTTTGTTGTTTTATCTTGTTACCTAAAACTACTTAACTTTGACAGCCTTGACAGACGTCTAGCGCTTAGAGTTAAAAGATGTACAATGAAAATGCAAGTAAGAAAGGAAATACATATCGCTTGCTCGCAGGAATACTGTATTAACTCTAAAACTGTACTTTTTCAAGAGAAGCGAATAAAGATTATAACCACAAATTATAGATTATAACTGAATGTCTTTCTAGCGAACCGAAAGAGCGAGAAGGATATAGTT
>DWPQ01000126.1:0-21871 GCA_018251795.1 Perichares adela
GCCGAGGCGTTCGATCGCCGCGGGCGCACGGATAACGGTACCTGCGGCAGCGGGCCGTTTCCATTGCGCGCGACGACTTACGCATCTATTGATTTTAACGTGCCGGATGAGTTGTGTCGCTTTGATGATGTATGAATGTGAGAAAATAATGTATGTAAATAAATGTATGGAGATGGGTATGTATGTTGAATGTGAGTGTATGTGTGAGTGTGTGTGATAGAGAATGGTTGTGTGTATGTCTGTAAAAGTATGTGTGTTATTTAAGGTACGCCACATCACTCCCCCCCAGAGACCTGGTTAGGGGCGATAATAATTTGGGAAACGAACGCATCGTCCGGAACGGGTTATCTTGGGAGGTGGTGGTGTTGAAGGTGGAGAAGGTGCTGTCGGTTTGACAGGTAAGGACGGGGTATGAGTATTTTCATTTGAGGATGGTGATGGTTGCCCCACGATTACTTCATCGTCCGCTAGTATGTGCGCGGGTTTTAGTCGATCCATGGATACAACTACTGGCTTACCTTTGATGAGCAATTTAAAGGTCTTATCCCGTCTCTCCAAAACCTTGTGCGGGCCTGTATACACCGGTTGTAGTGGGGGACGCGTAGCGTCTTCACGAAGGAAAACATGTTCCGCGGTTCCCAATTCTTTGAAGACAAAGATTTTTTCTTTATTGTGACGGGAAGCTGGAATTGGTTGAAGCTTCTCGGCGAATGAGTGTAACCTAGCTGTGAAGTCGGTTATATCTGATGTACCGGTTGTGCTTGGATGGAAGAACTCCCCGGGTAGCCTCAAAGGCTCGCCATAGACGAGTTCTGCGGAAGAGGCCTGTAAGTCTTCCTTGAAGGCACTGCGGATCCCTAAAAGGATCAATGGGAGTACCTCTGACCAATTTTGATCGGCGTGACACGTTATGGAGGCCTTAAGTTGTCTATGAAAGCGCTCCACAAGTCCATTGCATGCTGGGTGGTATGCCGTGGTCTTTTTGTGTTGGAACCCAATGGCTTTCGATAGATATTGGAACAGCGCGGACTCGAACTGTCGTCCGCGGTCGGTCACAATATCTACCGGGCAACCGAAACGGGATATCCAACCGGATAAAAGAGCCTTCGCCACGGTTTCCGCTGTAATGTCAGCGATTGGTACCACTTCAGGCCAGCGGGTAAAACGGTCAACAGCTGTTAGACAATAACGGAATCCCTGCGATACGGGTAAAGGACCGATGAGGTCGATGTGTACCTGTTTAAAGCGTGCGCGGGGTAAGTCGAAATTGCCCAATGGAGTGGACACATGTCGGCTAACTTTTGCACGCTGGCACGACAGGCAGGTGCGAGCCCAATTGCGGCAGTCCTTTCGTATTCCGGGCCACACGAATCGTTCGGCTACTAGTTTAGCGGTCGTGTTGGCACCGGGGTGACTGAGGGAGTGCAAACTTTGGAAAATCTGCTTGCGAAACGGTTTTGTCACGAATGGCCTGACAGACGGTGTACTGATGTCACAGTACAAAGGTAAACGACTATCAGGTATTTCCATTTTCGTGAGCCGAAGTGATGTTGTGTCCGTGAGATATTCGGCTAGTTCAGGGTCCAGCTCCTGGCTTTTAGCGAGATCAGCGAGGTTAATTGGCGCTACTAGTTCGTCAACCCGTGACAGAGTATCGGCTACAACATTGTCTTTGCCAGAAATGTGCCTAATATCTGTAGTGAATTGAGATATATAGTCTAAATATCTATACTGCCTAGGTGAACAGTTACGTTTCCTTTCATGGAAGGCGAAACTTATTGGTTTGTGGTCCGTATAGACTATGAAGTGTCTCGCCTCCAACATATGCCTAAAATACTTAATAGCCTCATATATGGCAAGTAGTTCACGGTCGTATGGTGAGTATTTAGTTTGCGATGGGCTCAGTTTCCTGGAGAAGAAAGCTAAGGGCTGCCATCCATCGTCTTGTCGTTGTTGTAGGACAGCACCTATAGCAACATCTGACGCGTCCGTTACCACTGCAAGTTTTGCGCTGCAACGAGGGTGCGCAAGTAGCGTTGCGTTGGACAGGCTTTCTTTTGTGTTAAGAAAAGCCTGTAGGGCGTCACCTGTTAAGTTGATCGGTGCTGATCCTTTGACTACTCCTGTGAGAAGGGCGTTAAGGGGCGCCTGGGTCTGTGCAGCGTTTGGTAAAAAGCGCCTATAAAAATTAACCATGCCCAGGAACCTTCTGAGCGACCTTACGTCCTTTGGAGCAGGAAAGTCTCGGATGGCCTGTACTTTCGTATCCACAGGTTTGGTACCGCTCTCTGAAATATGATAACCTAGGAAGATTACCTCTGGAGCTCCAAAAACGCATTTGGATACGTTTATGACCATCCCGTAGTCCTTAAGCCGTGTGAATACTTGGCGAAGGTGGTGCTCGTGCTGAGCTTCGTCTTTTGAAAATATAAGGAAGTCGTCCA
Source organism: Perichares adela (assembly GCA_018251795.1). Classification (NCBI taxonomy): domain Eukaryota; kingdom Metazoa; phylum Arthropoda; class Insecta; order Lepidoptera; family Hesperiidae; genus Perichares; species Perichares adela. The sequence goes on from DWPQ01000126.1 coordinate 2,445, forward strand.
GATAACAATAGACGAAGTCCAAACCTCTTGTTACCTCGTCCACAAAACGCTGAAAGGTCTGGCCGGCGTTCCGCAAACCAAATGTCATGTACGGGAATTCGTACAACCCGAAAGGCGTAGTTATAGCAGTCTTGGGGATATCTTCTGTACTTACCGGTATCTGGTTGTATGCCTTCACTAAGTCGATCGTTGAAAATACTCTGCACCCTGCAATACTGTGTGAGAAATCGTGCAAGTGTCTGATGGGATATCGATCCGGTATAGTGCGGGAATTTAGCATTCGGTAATCGCCACAGGGGCGCCAGCCATTATCTTTTTTCGGCGCCAGATGTAATGGTGACGACCAAGGACTTTGCGATGGTCTGGCTGTCCCGTTGGCCAACATGGATTTAAACTCATCCTTAGCAATTTTTAATTTGTCTGGTGCCAAGCGACGAGGGGAACAAGACACTGGGGGGCCGGGTGTGGTGCGTATGTGGTGTATAGTGTTGTGTGGAACTGTGCGTTGTGTACCGGCTGGTCGAGTTATGTCGATAAAATCATTAAGTATGTGATTATATTTACAATCAGCAATTAAAATTTTTACAGATGAAATTTCCGGAAAGTAAGCTAAGCAAGCAGACACTGCCAAAGTGGTAGTGTTGTCTATTAATTTTTGATTTTTACAGTCCACTATTAAATTATACGTTGACAAGAAGTCCACTCCGATTATCGGTTTTGTAACATCAGCTACCACAAAACGCCACGAATAGTTGCGACGTAGTCCCAGGTCCAGATCCATGTGGTGGTAACCGTAGGTATTTATAGTCGACCCGTTGGCTGCGGAGAGCTTATAGCTTGTCGGTGCCCGTCGTTCACGCAGCTGAGATAGAGGGAAGACACAGAGGTCGCTGCCTGTATCGACCAGGAATTGTGTCCTCGTAGCGCGGTCTGTTACAAATAGGCGACCTGTCGCGTTAGAACAGTCGTTGGTCGCCATTATCGACTGTTCGTGTGGTTTTCCGCCTTCACAAAGTCGCAGGGTTTCTGGCATTTGTGTGCTCTCGGTCCAAATTTCCAATGATACCAGCATACTGGCTGTCGTCGATAGCTGGAATGAGACCTCGACCTGCTACGCGACGATGGAGGAGATGCACGTCGTTGGGGTCGAGAACCATGGACAGGGCGTCGTGATCGACGCGTGAAGCTGTCCAACTTCATTGAAAGCTGTTCCACCATCTTCCTGAGCTCCGCTATCTCGCCGTGGTGATCGTCGCTTGCTGCTGCCCTTGAAGTTGATGCTGCTGCCACCTGATAGGGCGTATTTGAAGTTACCTCCTGTATCCGGTCCGCCAGGTCTGCTAGTTCTTCAAGAGAACGGGAGGGTTGGGACGCTAACACCGTCTGGAGGTGATGTGGGAGCCTGTTGCTCCAGATCGTTCTAATGAACTCCTCTGGCACCATAGGTCCTGCCAAATCCTGCAGATGACGGAGGAACTGCGATGGCTTCCTGTCTCCAAGCTCTTCATGGGTGAGAAGCTGCTTCACCTTCCTTTCGTGCGAAGCTGAGAGGCGTCTGATTAACTCGCTTTTGATTTTTTCATAGCGATTGGTTTTCGGCGGCTTCACTATAATGTCTTTTATTTCTTTAGCAAACTGCATTCCTATGTTAGTTATGACGTGAGTGTATTTCACATGATCGTCTGTTATGCCGAAGTTATCAAATTGCCCCTCCAGCAAAGCGAACCATATTTCGGGATCATCCGGTGAAAAAGATGGAACTTTAAAATTAACGTTCATTATGTCGGACGGTACCCGATCGCGTTCAGTGGAAACGCGCACTTTTTTCTTCGGCTTGCAGCGACGCATAGTAACATGGCTACTTGCAGCTGAGTCACTAGCACTACTGTCTGTCATTCTCTCTGGGGTGTTCTGCGTGGGTCACCAGTTATAGTAAATGTTTGTGGTTGTAGATTGGTAAGTGTGTGGATGATGTTAATAACAACACGGCGAGATTGACTTACGCGTTTAATGTCCGACACACAACACTTATCACAGTTAGGATAGTTAGTTACACAGATAGTTACAAGCACAAGAACACTATACACAAATAGAAGAAGGCTGATAGAAGAGAGAAATGGAAAGCAGAAGAACGTGAAACTAAATACATAAAATACTGCACAAGCGGTAAAGCGGTAAGCGGCACTAGCGTTGCGTCGTAGCGATATTACTCGACTGACTGCTCGTATTGCCGAGCCGAGCCGAGGCGTTCGATCGCCGCGGGCGCACGGATAACGGTACCTGCGGCAGCGGGCCGTTTCCATTGCGCGCGACGACTTACGCATCTATTGATTTTAACGTGCCGGATGAGTTGTGTCGCTTTGATGATGTATGAATGTGAGAAAATAATGTATGTAAATAAATGTATGGAGATGAGTATGTATGTTGAATGTGAGTGTATGTGTGAGTGTGTGTGATAGAGAATGGTTGTGTGTATGTCTTTAAAAGTATGTGTGTTATTTAAGGTACGCCACAACATGTTTTGTAATTCAGAGTGGCTATAAATTCTGTCAAACGTCTCGACAAATATTCTTTGTCAGGCTCTACACTATCTCCATACCACATTTAATTTAAATCGGTCCAGTAGGTTCGAAGCCTATATTCAATACAAATAAACAATCAATCTTTCCTCTTCACTATATTAGTATAAAAGTATAGATATAGATTATCGACACTACAATGTCTTGTTTTTTATGTGTAACAAACTCACGCATACTCGAGCGAGTAGAAATCGTCAAGTGAGTAGCGAAGGTGATACCTGTAGAGGAACCTCCTGAGCGAGTCGAGCAGCGCGCCGAGCAGCGAGAAGGAGGGCAGCGCGCGCAGCTCCACGCGGCGGGTGGCGCGCACCAGCTGCCGCGCCGCCGCACTGCACGCGGGCGCCGCCTCCAGCTGGCACGAGCGCTCCAGGGACTCCAGGCACCTGCCGCACGCACACACACGCTACAGTCTCGTCCTCCGGGTCTGCTCCACGTACAAGTCGTGTACGCTAGACTCAGCAGTGTTCGTTACCTTTGCAAGGTGCCGAAGTACGTGTCCTTGAGGCAGTCGACGAACTTCACCAGCTTCAGACTGATCTTGCGGCTCAGCTTGGCGAACACTGTCAACGAGAACGTCCGTCATTCGTACGACATTGTTCGGTTACCTTGAGCCTGGCGCCTTACACCGCTCGGCCATCCTGACACATTGTTACAACGTACCAAAAAACCACAACCATCCATCCATCCATATACAATAATATTTCCTAACCTTTGCGGAACTATTGTCATTTAAATAATCATCAATACTATAGTAACTCTTTTGTTTAAATTGTGCTTTTGCACGTTTTTTAAACATTTCCACAGGTGGGTCGAGTATCAATCGCCCTGAGCCCCTAGACAAATATCTTAGCGTTTGTCGTTCACGCTATACGTGATCATAAACCGGTCAGTAACTGACCAGTCTGCTGCACGTCGAGCGAGGCCTGCTTCACCGACATGTTGGTGTTGTTGGTGCACATCGTGACGTCACTGGCGCACGACGGGGACCGCCAGCCGCTGTGCGAGACCGAGAACGCGTGACTCATGCTGTCCCGCTCGTTCTCCACTCGGATCATGTCGATTTGAGACGACAGCGACACCTCGTCCGACCGACACTGGAATGAAACAATCACATCGCACTCGTCACATGTATTTTATTTATACAACTAAATAAAATTGGAGCGTCCGTTTGTAACATCAAAATAATCATTTTACTAAATGCATATGTATCCATACACGGTACATGATACCAAAGTTTTTTTTTTTAAATTGTCTGTCTGCCTGTTTGTTCCGGCTAAGCTCTGAAACGGCTGGACCGATTTTGAAGGGACTTTCACTGGAGAATAGCTGATGTAATTAGGAGTAACTAAATTTTTATCTTAGAATTTACGCGGGAAAAGCTTTGGGACACACGGATTTCCAGGAAGAGCCGCGAACACAGATACTACAATATAAAAGTCAAACTCACCATCACCCGACTGTAGCACTCGCTGGCACACAGACTCTCGTCATTGGACGCTATAATTTCATAGTCGTCAAAGTTATAACTATCGTACGACACGGCCTCCTCTACATCGGAATCAGAGTCATCCAGTCGATCGACGCGCTCGCTCCGACCGTTCTGATCGTTCCTTTGATCACAACCGACTGGTTTATTTCTGTTGATCTGTATGGACACGTTGGGGCTGTTCAGTTGGGAGTAGAATATCGAGTTGGATACCATGAAGCGCTTGTCCTGATGGCACGGCAAATCTGGAACGAGATACTGTTCTCGTTGTAATGTTTCAAGAAAAAATGTTCAATTGTACGCACGAATATGTTCATACAACTACATTGACAGTGACACCACTACAAACACAGTATTACACAGTCAGTGCCAATTACGGTGTAATTATTGGTTTGAAACATGGCCACACTTTCTTGTCACTAAAAATAACGGCACGTCTTGCATCTTACTACATATAATAGGTAATTGCCAATAATCTTTTATTACATAAATATTTTTTTCATAGGTACACCTTCTTTCATTTTAAATAGTCCATAATGATTTACTAGAAGTGGGCCTCCTCGGCTGGCAACGCGTCAGAGATCCCTTCGATCTGACGGACGGCGGTCAGTTACCATCAAGCCGTCCGTCCGTCCGTCCGTCCGTCCGCCTGTCGAGCGGTGACACAAGACAACGAGTGTAGTTACCGTCGACGCTCCAGTCCATGTCGTTGACCTCAGTCCTCATCTCGTGCAGCACCTCCTGCATCATGCGGACCAGCTCCTGCTTCTTGTGTCCTGACGAGAACATCTCGTTTATCGTCTGCAACATTATTACTATTATTTATTTATTTAATACAACTATATCAACAGAAGTACATGAGGCAAAATAATGAACATCACAATACAGTACTGTAGTATATGACAACTTATTTACATGACAGCATGCAGATTGCTGCAGATGCAGAAGTTAAGTGTCGGTACATATCTGACGGAAAATGCGTCGCGTATTATCAGTCGCTTGACGCCAAAACCGACAAATATAACCGAAAATTCAACTTTTCACACGTAACCGTACTGCGTCGAGCGTACAGCTTATGTTCCGTTTCCGTCAATCGCCGGTCGACTGGGTAATATTTCGATGGGCTTCATTTTAAAATTCAATATCGCACAACACACCCGCTCGGTAGATGCTGAACGCAGACGCAGACGCGTAATTAGGCGGGTTTAATTTGACGGAATAGACGCGACCGACGATACGCTCGATGAGGTTTTTGTCAGACGTGTACCGACCTTGTATTTAGTTCCTCCTACTGTCGTCTGCGGAGCTCAATATACTTTTTTAATTAAATTTTAAAATCTATTTTTGACATGTTTAAAGGAGTACTTAAGAATCAAACTTATCTATATAAGAATACTTCATTACGATCAGAAAATACGCTTTATACCAACATTAAGTTTGTCGGTTATGGCGACTAGTCTCTCTGATAATAATGAATACAACTTGTCATAAATACTTCAGTAACAAAATAAGGTTCCTTCTAGAATAAACTGCAAAATGTTTACGTGTTTCGGTTGCAGTGTCGGAAAACTAGTACATACACATAACAACCCATGGTGGTCATAGTGGTGGTTAGTAATAGTAATAGTAATAGCTGGCATTGCAACACTAATTCCTTCGGTGTTCCTGTCTCACCACATATTAATCGACTACTCAATCAGTATATTGGTCATACAGTTAGTACAAACTTGATGATTCCTACTCAGACAAGAATGCGTGGGCGTGAGTTTGTTACACACAAAAAAAAACAGGAAAGTATAGTGTGAATAATAAGAAAATTATGTGTACTCTGTAATAACGGTGGCTAGGAAAACATACTCTCTGGCGATTTCTCGCAGCTTCTCACTCATTTTTCATTTTATTGAAATACCTGTATCTAGGAATTACAATAGTCGGACTTGACGCCCGATGGCATGCTGTACCGGTCGCACTGACCTCGTACAGCTGCTGCTCCTGGCGCGCCACGTACTGTATCTTGCGCGGCACCACCTGCAGCTCGCGCGCCATGTCGAACGACGACAGGATCAACTGCTGCAGCAGCTTCACGTGCACCTGCACCACACACAACACACACGTGTTATAAACAAGCACGCACACCAACAAACGGTTCATCGACATGGAACTCATAGCGTTGCGACCACACACACGTGCCGCAGTGTATCTGAGTGCGTGCATAGTCCGATCTAGATAAGTATACGCGCGGTTTATTGATTTCCCTGTACGTGCTGTCGTGATGATAAACCATACAATGCGGACCCTAAAAGCGTCGTTACCTCGCTCAACTTGGTGCACTGCTCCAACAGGTAGCTCTGACAGCTGCCCGTCGCGAACTTGAGCACGGTGTTGAGGAACGCGGACCGACTCCTCACGCACCGGTCGCCGTCTCCATCCCACTTGGCCTTCCACTTGCCGTGCGGTCCGTCCGCGGGCCCCTCGCCCCTGTCCGCCGAGCGCATCACCTCCGCGTCGTCCAGTATCATCCACTGGCTTTTGACGTGATACTTGGACGGTCGGTTGGCTGGGAATTAATAAAATCATATGAAATTAGCTACTAGTATTATCGAGCGTGATTGGGAATTAGTTATCACGTCCTTCGGTGAAGGAAAACTTGTTAGTAGAATTTTACACCACTCGCTTTGTTAAATAAAGCGTCATGAGTACGATTTATTGATCAATTAGTTTGGTTCGGGACAAATCGTTAAATCATCACTCGCTTCAGTGAACAGACTTCGTGAGGAAGCCTGCTTCTCCATAGTGTTACATAATTCAATAGCTTGTTCTGTTATTGCCATAGTTGTTCTACATAGATGAGGGAAGCCACAGGCTTGGCAGGCAGATGAGTTTTTGTCTTACATCCGCAGAAACAGAGAGATAGCTAGCCTGATTTCGTTTCTTTTATTTCGATGACACATTTTAGGTTGGGTACCGTACTCTGATATAATATAACTCTAGTAAATATACTCCCTGGCAGTTTATTGCCGCTTCTTCTTCTAAGGTCTACTCACCGTAGGGATTTGCAGAAGCGATGGCGTAAATTGACTTTCGAAAAGTGTTAGTAAAAACCTACTTCGAATAAATAAAACTTCAAATTTCATAACTAAATTGTTGTTGCATGGTACTTAGCATCCAGCGCTAACTTCACACCAGTAATAGTAATAATAATATAATACAACTTAAATCATTAAACGTAATATGAACATAGACAACAACAAATTTTCAATGCATTTGACAAGTGGATCGATTTTCGTTTAATTTAAATACTACTTCGGCGCGGAAACGGCACGGTTTATACTACGCGGTTCTATAATAGTACATTACGATACGTCGGATCTAAGTGATCTATCATTGCACGGAGTGAAGTTAGTGCTAAACGTAGTGCAATGATAGACCACGTAGGTCACAAGTCTCGTGTATTATTTTATAGCACTGTGTGATATAAACCCGCGAACGGTCGCCACCGTGCGTAAAGTGTGGGTTTAGGTCCACATGACGTCGTTATAGTGTCGGTATGGACGCCCGTGACTCACACATGAGCTCCCACTGGTCGAGCAGTTCGTTCATAAACGCCATTTGTTCCTCGTGACGTCTGCGGTTCGATGCCTCCGTTTGTTCTGCACATTGTGTGCTACTGAAACAAATATCTAACATACAATACAATACAATACATAACACTTTATTGTACATCACTCAAAATAGTACAGACATACAGATAAAAATTTATAATACATCTATACAACTAAATAATGAACGACTATTTACTAAATGTATATGTATGTATACACGGTACATATTATTATACTTAAATAATATTTTTATCATTTTTGTACCGATTTAGACGGGACTTTCATTGAGAGAAAGCTCATGTAGGAAGGAGTAACTAAGGCTACACTTTATCTTAGAATTCCCGTGGGCTGGGGATTTACGCGGGAAAAGCCGTGGGCCCAACTAGTCAGTTATTATATTCATCTATCCCATAAAATCGTTTACCTACGAACAATGATGAAATGCACTAACCCAATCCTCCGCTCCACCAAGTCCCGGTCGGATTCCGGTAACTCATCAGCTCGGTACGGTCCCGCGGACTCGGTGGACTCGGTGCCAACGAAACTCGAGCCCTCATCGCAGCCCCCTGCACCCTCCGCCGTCGTGTTGGAGTACAGCACGAACTGGAACTGCGCGTGAGGATCCAGCTCCTTCACTTGGTGAAGGTCCAGGCAATTCTAATAAACGAGTTATGGTATGTGGTCACAATGTGTGTAATGTGTGTATGTGGTGTAATTTTACACAAGATATAAATGCAAAATACAAGTACTAAATAAAATTAGTATAATTTAATCTGTGTTTTTCTGGTCTACCCTCATACGTTAGACTCACCTCACCGCTGAAGACAGCGGGACCACACTCCTGTCTTCCCCCCAAGTCCACGGTCACCCGCTCCCTCCCCCCGCTACCAATATCAGTCTGCCCACGAGCCATGTAATACAAATTGAACGTCGTCCAAAAGTCCTCCTCCACATTGGAACCGCTCGAACTCATCACACTCTCACTGAACACATTCCCCCCCATCCTGTCTATCGCGTACAGGTATATGGGGGTGAAGTTCTTCAATATGGCCGCCCGTTTGGTGTAAAGCTCGGAGTACTTTTCCCTTAGCTTGTGACAGGCGGTGTCTCGGGGATCTGAGCCGATGTCTGGTGGGAAGATGATGCGAAGACCATCCTTTAGGAAGGACACGTTGAGTTCCACTTCGATGATCGTGGACAGGTCTGACTGATCTCGACGTAGGAGATCCTGAAAGGTTATTAGGGTAAGAAAGGAAGGTCATCATTATTGTAACAAGCCATAACTAATAGTACAGTGCCGTTAATATTATAGAGGGCAAAATTCCCGGCAGAACTCTGACTATGGGAAACGGTAGTACATAAGATCCTAATTCACCTTAATTCATTCACTTGGCTTTTAAAGAAAATTTGGGACTGAAGATGTTTAAAATAATAGAAAGGGCATTATTACCTGCAGCGGCAATGTCTCCCACGGCTGTCTGTTGCATTCTAGATCTTCAACGAGTTCAAACTCAGAGTTACCCAGCGTCAGGTGTACCTGGGTGGTCGCGCCATACTGTATCCGTAACTAAAACCAAACAACGCGTTACTTAAATCTGAACTTAAGTGGTAGTAGAAACCAATCTACTGGGACATCTGGCATTAAAAAATACACGCAACCCTTAATTTTCATCCATCTATCATCTACCCCCTTTTTAATATCAAAATATACACTACAAGGTGACTCGCAAACTTTGTATTCCTGTATAAAAGTCTCCCCTATAAATATAGCGACGATCGGTTATTCAAACGCCTGATGTTCTCACATAACAAGTCACCTATCGTTTGTCTATCGTCGTTTTTCTACGTAAAGTATTTGTAACTATTACCCGTTTTCCTATAAAAATAAAGCATTTTCTGCCATAAAAAGTAGCCTATGTTTATGAGGAATACACAGACTAAATCCCCGAGCCCGATGTCTGTCACTTGCTTCCATTCCAATGTGTTAAGGAGACGACAGAGTATTACACATTTACTACAATTAGTAAAAACAAATAATTTATATAGTATAATAACAATGTTTGCGGGTTCAGCTAGTTTCGATTATAAACATTAAAATACCCATCGGCATCCTCGAGGCAGTGGTTCCGGCAGCAGCCGTCTTCCCAACAGACAGTGTAACAGCCTGACCCGCGCAGTGGGACTGGTACCCAAGATCACCAGAGCGGTAGGTCTGGTCGACTGGGTCGCTATATCCTGTACTGCTGTAGATATTTCTGGATCTGAAATATCGTGACAAACACTGCTTACAAGTTCTGCTCTAATAAAGAAGACTAGATTGCTAACTCTTCCCGTAAAGTTGTCCTGTAATAACTATGTAGTCGTTTATACAATAGACAGAAGATATTCGCTTGTCATGCTGCCATTTGGTACGTGTTATCATTATCCATGACATCATACAGCACTCATAGCTCCGCGGACAACATTAAGCAACGTTCATTATGGTCGGGGGGAAAATTATTGATAAATTTTTGTGAACACTATTACTGTGATGACGGCATACTTACGGATCTAAACAAGTGTGATAATAGTGGCAGGGACCTCAGTAATTATAACTCAATTTTACTGATTGATAAATTATATTTTCATAAATGAAGTCGGGAAAAATGTAGTTCAAGAATAATTTTGACACCGCTGTTATTTTAGTTGCTATGGTAACTAACCCTAGGGTAAACTATACTATACTATATCAATTGGTAAACGAATTGGTATTGAAGATGGAAATCTAACAAATCGTTTGTTAGCAATGCGGTTTCTCATATATTTTTTCGTTTCAAATTTCAGCATTTTCTTTCCCAGAATTTTATCATATAATATAAGATATTTATCAGCTGCAGAACAACGGGCAGAGTACTTACACTTCAACTATGATGGACGTTCCTCTGCAACGGCATAATTATCGTAAAGTTAATCCAAGAACGTAATAATTTTAAGATTCATCTAATTTACGTTTACAATTCGAAAACATACCTCCCGATAATTGGGTTTTTTTGTTGCGCGTTGAAGTTATACATAGAGTGGATATACATTAACCTGCCTGTGAGTGCAAGTGTCCATCTTACAGAAAGAGAAGGTAGATGACAGATCCGTCTTGTTCTTGTTTAATACGAACAAAAAAGGGAGATAGACAGCGCGTCTAACTTGGTTTTTTTATGGACATATTTTAGGTTGACTTCGAGCTCTAGTATAATAACGATTGAAGTCCTTACCAAAATGCAAGATGTCTTTGAGATCGCGCAATGCTCTGACGGTGTCTCGAAGCAGAACGCGGAGCAGCCTGGCGCGGGCCGCGCCGCACCGCCAGCCTCCAGCCATGCGGGCCCATTAGCTGATACCTGTAGACAACATTTACAAGTGACTATAGAAGAAACTACCAGTGCTAGCGGTTGAACTTTGGTCTCCCGAACGGAAGGTAATAGGTTCGACCCCGGCGCGCACCAATAATTTCCTAAATTATGTGCCAACTGTCAATGCCAACCGCCTGCTAACCCGCACTTGGTCAGCGTGGTGAACTATAGTGGTGGAATATGACTTAAACCCTCTCAGTGTGAAAGGAGACCCGAACCCAGCAGTGGGACAATTATGGGTTGCTATAGTATAGAAGAAAAATAAACTCAATCCCAAGCTATGATTCCATGTGTAGCGGCTTTTTACCTGCTTAGCATATTAGGTAACTCCAGCGCAACGATAAGTGCAATGTAAAATTAAACTCCTTATCAAAGCTATATATTTAAATTCGATAGACCTGGGCCCTCATTCTACAGATTAAGTAAATGTTTACTAAATTACACCTCAAGTTTGTCTAGATTTCAATTTAAGTAATATTATGTTAATTTTTTAATCTGATAAAACTTTCCCCGAAGAATATATTTTCGTAATTAAATTATTCTCTATGTAACACTATTGGTCTTAAATATTTAACAGGGTATCGAATCTGTCAAAATTGATCATCACGATCCAATTAGATCGTAACCTATGCCTTTAAAAATTTGTAGAATCAGGGCCCTGATCGAATAATTAAAACTCATTAAGCAGAAAACTGTTTATATCGTTGACCATTCGCGCTGGGAATGCGAATAAGCTTATCCTTGTATCGCCAACAGAAGAAATGGAAAATAAATACGATTGAAGCTTCGACATTTACAATCAATCAATTGTTCAGATAGATAGCAGGCCAGTGAGAAACCGGAGATAACGTTGCAATATTATATCACAAAGACAAACATTGTTGTATCGTAGAGGTAAACATATAACAAGTATGTTTGTAAATAAAAATAAACATTTACATTACCATAACCTACGACAGATAATCGAGTTAAACGGTATTCGTGTTCCAACCGAATACACATGTTATTGGATACTTTAATGCCACGCAGTAAAGTTGAATTTTACATATTAATATGGAATATAATATTATATGAAATTGAGTATACTAAAAGGACCTTTGCATGTAATTAATAAAGTTCAATATCGATACTTTACTTCTAAAACGCAATTTCCATGACGAATAAATGCACATGGTTCGTGATAATTTCGAATTAGAATTTAAAGTAATGAGAACATTATGGGAACACGTCACGGTAGGTATTCCGCCGTCGCTACGCTTCATCAACGCATTCGTTACGTTTACAAATAGCATCTACATGCAACCGAAACAATTGCTATTATTTTTGTCAGGCGCTATAAATTTTATATTTCCACCGCCGCCATATTATGATTTTAGAGGTAGGTTTTTCTAGTTATAAAATAGATAAATAAATTAATTTATTGCAATAGATTTATAAACCGGTCAAAGTCATTTGCGCCTAGAATCGTGTTATCGCGCTCGTTTGAATAACAAACTAATATTTTGAACAAGGTGGACAAGGTGACTTGTTAGACTGGTTATCCCATTTCAGAGTTTCTGTTAACGCATGAGAACACTTCCATATATCGGGATGAGTATTATTCTGGATAACAACCCAAAATATAAGTTAAAAACATGCTAAGTATCATCTAAATATGTTCAGTAATTTTAGCGTGATACAGTTCTAGAAACAGACAGTGAAGCAGGGCCCTGATTCTGCTAATTTATAAACGCTTAAATTAGGATTTGATTAGATCGTGATGATACTATTTGACAGATTTGGTAACCTGTTAAATATTTAAGACCAATAGTGCTACGATGACACACATCGAATTGCCTCCTAATTAGGAATTAATTAATAGTCGGATTTTTCTAGGCAACACTAGGAATAATGTAATTACGAAAATAATTTAATCGGGATTAACTTTTATCAGATTAAAAAAATTCAATTTAATCGAAATAGGTTTAAAGTTTAATTATAATTTAGTAAAATGCATATTTATGCATGTAAAATGCTTATTTAGCAGAATCGACGCCCAGAATGGTAGACAAAAAGGCGTAATCTTTATGTCAATAAACAAAGCCTATCTATGTATATTATTATATAATAAAATATTCAGTGATCATTGAATTACATTTTTGACATCTTTACAATTTTACCCTGTAGTGGATATCGAATACGACAAAAATCCATACATGTATAAAACGACAAAGAACCTCAAGCGAATTCAAAAACTCTGTAGATAAGACACCATTTGTATAACTTTATATGAGCCTAGCGTTAACTAAAATACTGCAGAACACATATGTGTACAGGCCATTATTATAAAATCGATACAAGATAATACCATAGTATTACATAGTAGGTTAGCTTAATATAAATCGATCCCGCCGGTTTGTATGTACGCGTGAGAAGCGGGCGCCGTGTACGCACGCACTATTCACGCACACAAACACATAGATGAGCGGTGCCAGCGGTGTTTCAATACGGGATATGCCGCTGTGTCGGGCTAAAACCTTCAAAGTGCTTTCACAATATACTAAAAATGCCAACATTATACGTCATCGTAAAAGTAGGCAAGCATTCGCCAATTGGCCTTAGTTGACCCACTATTCTTATAGTACTATGATAACACTGGCCACCTTGTCATCCCATCTCCGTATCTTAATACGATACACTCCTAGCTTTACCTCCAGCCACAGTTCGAGTGATACGCGGCCTTGAGAATGATTTCACAACACAACTCAATGAGTCATTCACTTCAATAATAACCACACAAAGGTAGTGCAAGGATACACGCAAAATTTAGTATTAAGGACTGTTAAAGATGTCTGAATCAATATTTATTTGTTATTTAAATTGATATTTCATAATTATAGGTTTGCTAATTCTGCTGAGAAACAAGTTTCTTTCAGTAACCTTGTGGTTGGAAAAAATCTGTGTTTGGATTATAAACTATAACTATACAATATTTTAGCGTATATGCTTACATTTACTTACACTGACAACGAAAGTTAAGACACAAACTTACCAGGTTTAATAGCCTTAAAATTATTTCAAAAATGGAAGTTGAAGCTATTACCAAAAGTTATGATATGGTTAACTTAAAACACCCTCTTTTCTCTTCATTCTAAAAAGCTTAGTTTGTCTAAAGTTAATTTGACTCCAGTAATGAGATAGGATCAGCTCTTCTTCATCTTTTAAGAATAAAAAAAACAATAATTTGTACTACAAACTTGCATTTTTCGGATTTTTCCTTTTGCTGAGACGTTTCTTCTTACCAAATTTTATAATTGTAGATCAAGAAAAAGTTTCCTATAACTCCTATAAATATTGATTCCCTTTAATTATCAAAATATACGACATAACATATCACATCTTTTGAATGACTCCAGAGCTTGATTTTTTTACTACTTCGAGCATTACAGACCCTATTATTGGATATTAATTTCAAAAGCCTTTAACACTGACGGACAACGATGTAATGCTGTAAGGGATCCCATTTTTACAACCTGTAAACCAGGTCAATGTAGAGGTAGACATAGTCACCAACATCGCAGCTGCAAATCACATTACTACTTCTATTTCCATGCTGTAAAAGCTATAGCGACCGTGCTTTTTTACTACGGTAAGCTGCACTTTCTACACTGAATTATTATGCAAACATTTCGTCCTGCACTCGTATGCTTTCCCAGCCCGAGCATCCATGAAGTATCCGGTATACTACTGATAACTACAATTGTCAACAAGGTCGGCCATAAACATATATTACTTACTGCTTGTTTACATAGCAGGGTGATCGTCCTAAGGTTATCTAATAAGGACCTTGTGCACACTTGAGGACTCGCTTGCCTCCTGCACGGTTTATCTTGAGGTGAAATCTTTTCTGGTGTTTAGTGTAAAGTATGGAGACTGGTTTTAGCGGCTGGTTGCCATATGATTAAAAGCACAGTTCTAAGCCCCTAGAAGTTAAGAGTTCACGCTATACGCCATCGTAAAATCTGTGGTAGTGACAGTCGCTGCAGAAAGGTTTTTGGCGTGACAGCACATCATCTTTCCGTAGTGAATGTCCATACCATACAATTATAAAATTTTGAAAAGCGTAAACGCTAACCGCTAAGATTTATTTCTAGGTGTCCTGATCATATCCAACAAGCGATACTAATTATGCCCTTTCAAAATTTTACTGACCTATGGATGTTAGGTAAGCTAAGATTCCCCGGCCTATGTTCGTAGGCGAAGCTAACCTCCTAATATCAGGTTTTCCAATTAACATTTTCCTCTGCACTTAGCTCTACAAGATAACAAGTGACCACTTACCATAATATTGGTCGTCTGCTCGTTAGCCAGTTATAAATAAATTACCAAAGCCTTACGATCAATTTAATATGGCCTTGGCTTAAATGTGAAACGAATTGAATGAAAAACAAGCTCATTTGTTACAATGTATTTAATCATCCGGACAAAATAGTGTCGAATATCGATATCAAGATAGGTCGAATTTCAATGACATGTAACCCACAATAATTACCTACTTCATCATCACAACCGATTACTGTCCCACTGCTGGATGCCCACAGTGTAAGAGACAAAGGCCACATGGACCTTTGGCCAAGTGTGGGATGTCAGACTTTACACACGTTTAAAAACATTTTGAGGAACTCACCTGTAAGCAGGTTTCTTCACAATAAATTTTCATTCAACTAAGCTAATGACATAATATAAAACGGATATAACTTTAAAAAAATCTGCTGCATGCAAGTTTCAAAGGCAGGCATAAGGTCCACAGAGTTACCAGGCGTCCGGATAAAGCCGGACATAAGCTGATTAGATGCGTAGCCGGCCAAATTAAATGGCGTCCGATTTGTCCGACTTTTGTTAGGCGTTTTTATTTCGACTAGTCAGCTCGAGCTCCTCGTGAAATTCGCGAGCGGGCGTTACTGATTTGGCATTACTATTTTATTCTTAATTAAAATATAAGAGGATCTATTGTAAATAATCTAAAAAGCCTGATTTTACACATTATTATTTATTGCATTTCGTATTATTTTTAACATCCTTAATTTAACATACCTGACATTTTAACCAAACGTTCGGCTAAACTCGCTAGTCTAATCGGTTACTAATTTGGACGACCTGGCAATCCTACCCACAGGTTTTTATGTGAACAAATATTTTTACCAGCTGTCCTAATTTAAAGCCAATTAAGAATTTACAACATAAATCCAACTAAGAATTTTAAAAGTTTAGACTTACACCGAACGCTTTCTAATAATACTTAAATTTATTAAAGGACATTTTAACAGCGAAATATAATAAACGGCGGTGTAATAAGCTTAAACATCTGTGCTATCAGAAACAATGAATCATTGAAATGAAAACACAAACCATGTGGGATTCCCCTTGCTAAGGTGTTAGTCAGTTCGACATGTCCCATCAACTAGACATATGACATGGGGATCGTTAATATGAGTACGTATTTAACGATCTTTTTGTACGTTTTAATTATTATAAGTAAATGCTAGACTGCCATCCTTCCTGATGGTAAGTGGCGATGTTGTCTTGAATGGTGAAGTGCACTAACGTAGCAAAATATTATTTACTCTTGCCTGAAGAAGCTCGCTTAGCATTAAAACGAAATATAAATGTATTATAAGAAGATTTTTGCAAAATTTCCGAAAACCAACCTACGCCATCGCTTCACCTAATCCCTACCATACTGTCGCTAGAATAAACAGCGGCTAACCTGCCACGGAGAATATTTTCCTTCTCGCAGTTAGTAATCTGTACATTTATTTAATCCGTACGTACGGTTTGTTATCGATAATTTATTTATTTATTATTTTTTTATAATTATTTATTTAATCATGTGCGACAGGCAACACGATGAAACTACTGGACTAAGATCCTGCTATACAACGACCTATTCATCGACCATTTTAATGGATAGAAAGTATTTTATATCAAATTTAATATCTCAATAAATATACATATTGCAAACTAGCTGTTGCCGCGGCGTCACCTCCCTGGAAATCAGTGTGTCACAAAGTTTTCCCCGCGTAAATCCCGAAATAGCAGGAACTCTTAATCAGTCCAGCCATTCCAGAGATTTGCCGGAACAAACAGGCGAACAAACAGACAGACAGAAAAAAATAATAAAAAAGATTATTTTGCATATGTATCATGTGACATAGGTGCATACATATGTATTCAATAAATAGTAGTTATTTAAATATTACGAACAGATAATCCAATTTTATTTATTTGTACAGATAGGTTGGGTAAAATTTTAAATCCAGAATATTAACAATTTGATATTTTTTTTAAACATTTCACTGGTTTGATAAATAGACATAGAAAACAAAAACCTACAGAACATGGAAAAGTTAGGTTGACAATATTTTTCAGCTGTGGCCTGATGAGGTGACAATAAAAGTATTACCATCATACATGCTATTGTCTGTTTAACACTACAACAGAAATCTTTCAAAACATCTCACAATTGGTTCTAGATAAACAGTTGTAAGCTTAGCAGCTAAACAACCTTACCACAACAAATGAATACAATTCGAATTAAACTGGGTAGTACATAGGAGGTTAAAAAATCCATAACCATGTTTGTGTAGCATTTTTCACACACCATGGGCAACAGTGACCACTTACCATTAGATGTCCCATCTGCTTGTTAACATTATTACATATAAACTTTATTGAGGTACACATCTAGAGCCCACCAGGTAGTGAAGCAGCCCTACAATATTTCAATCTACCTTCATTGTTACTACAAGGAGTACAAGGCAAAGAAATTGGTACCTATGTTCATACATATCAAACATAAAACAGCATATTGCACCATATACAGGTGTGATGGGCTCAATGGATGGAACCTCTTACCCAGATTTCTGTTTATTTAACTCATTAACAGTATGCAGCCAACAATGCTTTTGCCAAAGTTCATATTGTATAACAACATTGCCTCACTACACATGATAAGCTACTATGTTAGTGTAATAATCTTGAATTGGATAGTCTATCTATCTATCCTACCTAACGTAACTTATATCTATGAATATTATTTAAAGAGCCCCTAGACAAAAATCTTAGCTGTAACCGTTCACGCTAACACCATTTAAAAAATGTATGGTAAAGACAGTTACCGTGGAAAGATGATGTGCTGGCACGCCAAAAACCTTTCCGCAGAGCCTGTCATTTCCATACATTTTAAGACTGCTAGGCTTGGGATCACCCTCACTATGGTAAGAATTAAAACATTATTCCATGCTGGCCAATCGTAAACTAGTAGACTTCACATATCTTTTAGAAACTTATGTATTGCTCTCAGGTATACAGGTTTCCTCACAATGTTTTCTCTCAGCAAATTATAATTAATTTCTAAAATACACAACTTTGAAAAATTTGAGTGTGCAGAATTCCTAATTAACTTAGTCAAGCAAATTACTATAATAACCTTATCACCGTTCATTCTGAAAGCAAAATCAAGCGTTTAATCAGGATTTTTTTATGGTCAAAGCTCCCAACCCAGCAGGGTAACATCTGACCAAGGCAATTCATAAAAACAGAAGTGTTATATATTCTTGGTGTAGCAACCAAAACGCTAAATCAGCTAGGAGGTGCAAATAATAATAACCATTCATTAAGACTATAGCAGCACTGCGGTAAGATTTTGATCAAATTCATAATCATTTATTTCTTGTAAGTATTTACCAATAATCTTACAAACTTTATATGTTACTTTCACTTCAACTTAAACAGGAACAACAAACACATCCATTTCCAATATTCTGTTCTTCTTGTAAGTGAATACTATCATCTATTTTGTAGTAAATAAAGATTGTCCTCAATAAATATTGTTTTATTACCTGTATACTCAACACCTGTAGCCACATTTACATGTAGTTACACAATAGTCAATATTGGTTTAAACATATGGCTTTAGTGTGGTGATTATGTGCCTTGAAATGAATCATTTGAATGATAGGACGGCTCTGAGAGTACTGTTGCAAGGTCTGTATTGTGTGTCCTTATTGAAGGTGCAGGTGATTTAAGACAGGTGTTTTGATGTGGTGATATGTATTGTAACTTATTGTAAAAGTTAGTTAAAAGCAATATCTGATGATCTTGTACTCAATAATACCTAATGCACTTCAATATCAGTTAAATGAAGGTCAATAAAGAAACCAAGCGAGTTTATCCTTTAATATGTTATTTTCTAATCATTGACTTTATATTTTAGGCTGGAGGTAGATTGATAAATAATTAACATACCACCAACTATTCGTAACCAGATATTTAAAAGAATTGCACGTTTTCACTACTGCAATGTCGTAATAGCGTCCGTTGTAGGGTAAACTAC
>DWPQ01000127.1:0-21822 GCA_018251795.1 Perichares adela
CGACGCTACGAGGCACTTGGGGAGGAGGCCGGGGGGCGTTGAGAGCCGGAGTTGGTGGTTTGGGAAAGGGGGTGGTGCGGGGGGGGGGGGGGGTGTCAGGGGGGGGGGGGGTAAAATTATACACTCATACAATGAAAGTATTTTCACGTTTGTGTCGTAATGACTGATGGTATTGATGATAGTGTTCAAGTTACGCTTTAAATTTAAGTTTCTCTCCCAAATATTTGAAATTAATACAATTTTCAATGTTTCTACGTTGACAATTCGTATGTTGATCGACGTCTTAAATGTATGTATGTGTGTGTTTAGTTTCTTTTGATAAATGCTCTAAAGTTGTATAAGTTGGTACGGTATTGATCATAGTATATTTGGAGATGGGCTAAATGTAGTCAATACTGTTTCCGGCTTTGAATTGTGCCGCTATTGTATGTAATTTACAGTGTTTATACATTTCATGAAGTTCTCAATATATATTCCACATGAAGTCATAAATTTATGATTGACTTAAACCAAAATTTGTATAATTAAATGAAAGACAATGCATGCTTTATTTTTATATGTATATAACTTTGATCAATATTTACATTAGTAACGCAGCTTATGGTTAAGCTCTGTGCGCTTAACGCCGCATAAAGTCGCTACGCTAGTGTGCTGTGCAATTTACCTTATCTCAGAAAGCTATGCAATTTTAAATAAGTCCCTCCTTGATGCCTGCCAAAATAACTTAGAACATATTTTAGTCCAAACATTATAAAGCCAATATTATTGAATATACTTAATTAAAGAGATATTGTTGTAAATAATATATGTATATGTGATTGAATGTCGTTGAACGGATTACATTTCGCCCATCTTCCATTAAAGTATGGATACAAGACAAATTGACTTCCCAGTATTGGACATGACGTGTGGTTATAGTAATCTCGAGGTGAATTTACAAGGAATAATGACTTTTCCTTTTTAAGAACTAAGCATGATGAATGTACAAATTTGGACAATAAATTAAAATTAACCAATTGATTACATTTTCTTCAAAGTAATAATAATTATTCCGTCTGGATTATAAGGACTTTGTGACCTGACCAATCAAAGTACGTAACTAGAGTATCGGGCTGATTCCGGGTTTGTAATAGGTATGTGTATACCAAATTTGAGTCTAGAGTTTAATATTGCTAAATATTATTTTTGGCACTATATGTATAGGTCATTTTATGACAATATTCAATTAAAAACCATGTGTATTTTTTGTTGTCTCCAATTTGCTGGCTATTACTAGCTTCGTTGGCCAAAATATTGCAAACATTTACCTTCAAATTATTTCTTGTAAATCATCAACTAGAGTGTTACTAAACTACGACCGGATGGATATCCCGTTACTGCTGAATGTATTTTTAAACATTTTTACGACTTTTGTTTTGAATTTTAACTATAATTTATCAGGCATATCGTGTATTTGTTTGTCACAGTCCTTATTAACAATAATAGCGTTAACAAAATTAAACAGTTGTATGTTCTTACCATTAAATTAAATTTAAAGCAATGGAGACAAGTGCAAAGTAAATATTTTTTTAACATTGATATTTTTCTTTCTTGTCTCGTCCAATGGAAAGATATTATGTACAATAGACAATTTCAAGGCGGACAATTAAACGTATATACCTTGATAGTTCCGCGGAGTGGTTTTCTTGATTAAAATAATTGAATATCACTATTTAGAATCCTTGGCTTATTTAGATGAAAAAATATATATATAAAATAACTTTCTAACTAGAGACTTTACATTTAGTAAAGTAAAAAACTCATACAGTTCATATCCATTTGCCGCTCTTATCTCTACGATTCAAAACTAAGTTCACATAGATAATGTTAACTTTTTATTAGCTATAACAATCTATGACTTAGTCACTCCATTTTGTTTAAAAAAAATATTAACCGCCAAAAATATAGTCGACTTTTTAACTCCTATATATTATTTTGAACAAACTAATATGTAATTAATCCACCACCGCTTAAACTTTTAAACAAGTTGTAGCTCTAACAAAAAAGTTTATACAAATAAATATATTTTACTAAATGTTGCTATAGTTATCCTTTTCATATGATATATTCGTTTATTTACATTTAATACATGCAATCCAATTCAAAAGCGTAAAGATGTTTAAAATAAATGAACGGTAACTTACTGTATTTGAGCACGTTTTACTAAAGCTCTTGTCAAATTTTGCTATATTTACAAAATAAGACCAATTGTTATATTGAAGATAAGCTTAAATGCTTATTCGATTAAATTTTTAAGACCGGCTTACGACAAGAATTTTTATGGTGTTTTCTCTTAGAATAGTTGAAAATTGGCAACATTTATTGTAGATAGTATAGTGAATACAGTGTCGTTAATGAGTTTTGAGACTATTTGAGTCGCAATATTAATTAATTATATAACATTAAGTTGTTATATATTTAACCAAATTGTATAACAACCCTCATATATTTGCATTACATTGTTATGTAGTGCGATTGTTGCCCACATGCAAAGTTCAAATTACCCTTAATATAGATGCTTATCGATGTCGTGTCCTTATTGATATAAGATAATTTCTCATTTTTACTAGTTACTAGGATTAATATACTATTTTATAGATATCCAAGCACATAGTCAAATATTTTAATAGAAATAATTGTACTCGATGTTAAATCTGATTGTTGTATATGATATTAACTTTCTACTTACTTGGTGTATTGAAATATTTAAAAAATATTATAAAAAAAATGGTCAGTGTTGCCTATTTTCAACGTTTGTGACGTCACACCGGCGCGAGAGAAGTGTTATTGACTAGATCGAGTCTCAAATATATTTATGTAAACAATATTACTAACAATTCCAAAGTATACGTCTACGATTTTGAACCACGTGGTGGTGAGCGAAAATGTTCTTTAAAGCATTTACTGTAAGGTCGTATTGGAACATTGACGTTTTATAATCTCTTCTAAAGTGAATGTTTAGTGTTCTTGGATTTTAGGATTAACTATAAGCTGCGGTGGAAGTTTGTTGGCGATACGGGTTTATGTTATTCTTTTAGGGCAATTTAAATATCCACTGTTGGGGAAGGATTTTTTTTTCTCCACGATCAAATTATACAATGATATATATATATGTTTTATATTATAGCTTATTATATCAGGAGCTTACAATTTGAACACTTACGTATGTTTGTATAAGAAAGTAATTGACAGTAAGCGCCGCCCGTATTGCCATGTACAAAACGCTTACATACAAAAATTCTAAAATGGGGTCGATGCAATCCTTTATAAATTATCATATCAGCACTAAATTATAATAATAAAAAAAATAATTTGCGCGTTACACTTTTTAAAATTAAGCCAGCAACAATGCATTTACGAAACTCAAAATAAAATTATACTATTTATTAAATAATTACTACATTAATTATAAAAAGTGTGAGCGTACAACCAAACACAGGTTTCGGAGACCAGGTATAATAATAATAATATATATGAGAAGTATACATATATAAAGTTATTGGACTTAGAATTTGTTTAGGTTAGTTGGTAAACCAGTTATGGACCTGCGTCAAATAATAGTGCTTGGCTGTCTTATACAGGGTGGAGTGAAAGTGCTTTAGAAAATTGTAACCTTTTACCGGGTATAATATATTTATATTTTCTCGTACGTCGAAGAGAAAGTGTGTGATGTTGGAAGTGGTTTTCACACACCCTGTACATGTATTTACTTCGCGTCTGTTCAGGCATTTTGATATTGGCTAGGTATATAGTAACTAATACTTGCCAAATAAATTTCTTACTGGTGTGAACGATATATTTCTAGTACCCTAGAGTGGATTGGATATGTGTAAACAACTGTTCAAGTACCTGACTAGATATCAGCTGTTCCAAGTGTTGTCAATTTATTGGCCAGTGTTTTTTTTTTGTTTAATACTCTATACTCTATGCATAATAATTTCGTCTCTATCACTTTCCGTGTTCCGTTGTTAAGCTGCGTACACACTGTTATGTTTTTTTTTTAAATATAAAATGAAAGATGGCCGTAATACGTATCTCTAGTCAATAGCTGGTATTGTTCGAACATTATTACTATATGTGGAATATTCGCTCACACCAAACCCGATGGAATCTTTTGAAATGTGATGTTTCTATGTTAATACTAGTTGACTCTATTTTAATATATCAAGTTTCGTGCAAATAATAAGTAGAGAAGAATAACGTATATAAAATGAAGTTATTAACTATTAGAGTAAGTATCAACTTTATTTATTTAATGTTTTTTTTTTTACCGTAGGTGTAACACGGGTCCAGTGATTCGCAAAATTGGACCCTAACGCGATTGTAGGAGGGTGTTTGTTGCTTTCTTAGACGGGTTGTAGTGTTGTCTGTTTTCGTTTCCTTTTTGTATTGTAGCGTTGATGGATTTGAATATTTGTGTGACGAGAGACGTGGTGAATTAGCCGCTGTTTTGTATTTCTCTATCCCTTCTGACTTAAAGAATGATCACAAATTTGTCATATACGATGTTTTGTGATTGCGTTGTTCGTTAGCTAAATGTGGGCACATTTAACGAAATCTCTCCATATTTCATCCGATAAGATTCCACTAAATTTCTCCATTTTTTATCCAACGAACATAGAATTTGAATAATTATTCAACATTCTTGTATGTCAGTACGTTTCATTGTACGGCTGTGATATGAAAACAAATGGCGGATAATTGTAATACCTATCTCACAGGTTAGTATTCGTAGATCGGTTCACGAGCCTCTTTACTTTATTGCCGGCTTTTATAATATTTTTTTATGAAAACGCTAAGTAACTAAAGTTTTATACGCGCTTAACTAAGTTGTTATTACAATGCAGAATTTTTGAAAGGTAAATCTATTTTAACATAAAAATTGCTCAGATCTCACATGACCGTATCACTTTTATACGTCTAAATATTATTGAAACTCAATAGGTTTAAGGTTGTACTTACTAGTATCGTAATTGTTATCGATAATTTATGAAAAAACTTTCATATTTGTCTTTGACACGTCAGTTATAGAACCTAGCAAAATTTACAGTTGAGCGTAAAGTATGTAAATTAATATGAAATAATGTAAACTCACACACATACGCGTGTATTCGCAACGACACGTCATATACACAACATAAAAAGGGATTGATTACGCATTGGTTACATAAATATTAATATATAGTTAATATATTGTCGATTTCAATTACAGTATTAGCAAAAAAAAGATCTTTCTAAAAAATTTTGCAAAAAAGTAAAAAGGCTCATTTGTAAAGAGAATATTTCCAGTATGGCGAAATATTAGTCAGTTCCTTACGAAGTAGATTAGGATAAGTTGATACTATGTTTTAACGTTCATTGTCTGCAGTAAGCGTTCATTAATGATGGGATTGATAAATAATATACAACAGGCAAACTCATCTACATAATTCTAAGCTTTAATATATTTTTAACGAGGTTTTCTTCCAAACGGTGCACAAAAACTGCGAACGCAGGCTGAAACCAAAACTATACGTAATTATTTTTAATATCTTCCACTTAGTTCATGTTAGGTTTAAGAAAATTTAACTTTTTTTTTACTTACTAGCCGTGTATACACACCCTTATGAATATTCTCTACGACAAGACAATTGTCTTATTTCTGAAATGAATTGACAAAAAGAAATTATTTTTATTTTATGCTAAGTGCCTTTTATAATTTAAATGAATACGTATGCATTTTAATAAATCGCTCAACTCCTGTTTTAAATTTATTTATTACAGCAAAGTATGAAATTGTTTGTAATTTATTTTAATGTTTTTTTTTTCTAAATTCTAATATTTGTCGAAAAGAGGATAAATTATTTAAAATAGAGTATGCATTATATTGCTAATGTACTATTATGGTATACTACGAATCTGTCTACCCATAGTACATAAATTAAATTATTTGCGTTTTTACTTATCACAGTGTAGAGTAAACAGCAGTCCAGCGGACCTCGATCTAGGAATAGTTGTTTAACAGAAAATCGTAGAACAAAAAAATGCAGTATTTCAAATTATTTTTTTTGTGTAAAATGGTAGCAAGTTATTCCTGCTACAATTGTTAACTCATTTTAATAGAGAGCTATATCTGTTACGCACACAAGCGGTATATATTTTGGTCTAAATAGTTAACTTCGTTTGCAGCGCTATATATGGCATTTTTCTCGGTTGCATGACCGTTTTAAGACTCCCAAGTGGGGCAAGTTAAATATATTTAACCCCAAACGCATGTAAGTCGTAGAAAACGTATGATTTTAAACGGACATCATCGCGGAATATACACATTTTAATATGTTACGTGTACTCTCGGTATATATATATATATATTGAGTACCCGTATCATACTAAAACATACAAAGGCTGTCCGTAAAAAACGTTTCGTAAATTTTCTATCAACTAAGCTTTTACGGTTAGGTTACTTTACAAAAGGAAGTACGGTTATTAAAGTTGATATTATTGTCTATTATTTAAAAGTGTATGCAATATTGCAATTCGATGAAACAGGTCCGCTAGCCCACCTCAATACGTATAGTTTTGTTACGCTGTGAAAAATGTAACCGCGTTTTAATGAACTTTTGATATAAATAAATTGTATATATTGTAGGTAGTGTTAATGTTTCGAGAGTACCGTAGCGGCGGTTACCCTGATAATAATTAGATTTGGCCTAAGGAAACGATTGAGGCCACACTCACTGTAGGGTCTTTTGCGTGATACGATTTCGTTCTGATGACGTAGAGACTAGAACGATAATTTAAACTGACAAGTATTGTATCACTTAAATTATTTGTATGGACTTGGTATTGTTAATGCGGTAATCATGCTGGGTATTGATTTTACAACGCCATAACACTTCGTTTCGATAAATATCATAATGTTTACGAATCGGTTAATGTTTTTCCCTGGGGAATAATTTTAGTCATCAATAATACAAGGTACAGATCAAGTATCATCTAAATTTAATAATAGTTTCCACCCTATGCGATAGAAATTAGACAGACAATAAAACATATATTTGATATTTCCCTCCCATATCTCTTAACTAGCTGAGTCCCCTATAAATGTATAAAAGTAGCCAATGTTCATCACGTATAATGTCGCATCTAATGGTAAACGATTTTTTCAAATCGGTCCAGTAGTTTCGGAGCCCATTTATTTTTATTACTTATCAAAAAAAATACTGATTTAACGAGGGTTATAAAATTTTGTGCGAACGATTCTAAAAGTATTTTTTGTAATAATGTGATTTTTATTATAATTTCGACTATATATTTTGAATTTAATTAATATGTATTTCTAATACAAATATAATATTGTCAGTTTAAATGATCAAATAATCGTATGTTCGGATGGCGGGCTATTGATATTGTTTTATGTAAGTTGTATGTTTCGGCGAGGGACCCTCGGTGTATCACGTCCCACTGAATGTACCAACCCCGTTAATACCATGCTTCCATTTCATATACTTCTATGTTTTATAACATTAATATAAAATGTGTTAATATAATCGATTCGTAATTCGATTCTAGTATGTAGTCAAACATATACTTGTTCTTAAAGAAAATATTATATTTTAAGCACAGCTAAATAAAACGTTGAGTTTTTTAGGAAAATTGAATAGTTAGTTATTAATTATTATTTGTATGTTATGAAACTTATTAAGTTTCATTAATTGATGATGAAACTCGTTTATATCTAGCTCTCGTTCAGCGGGAGTTTACTGTCTGTTTCCACGGTTGCCATATATTTGTAGATATCTTACCTTATCAGTCTTGAATAGTAAAACCTTCTATACTCGTTCAAATTATAATCTTACCATGATATATGTAAATTGAAAACATTACATGTTGAATTTAGATGAAAATTTATTTTAGTTTTGGTTCTACCATTGGTTTATCTCAGATATTTTAAGGCAGAAGTTAAATTAAATTTCCGGCCGTCTCTCGCACGGATCCAACGTGTCAATCTCGTTAAATCATTGGTAAAACCAAGGCGTATCGTTGTTGATTATAATCTATTTATTTAGTTATTCCTTTGACATAAATGAATTTATTTTACTTAGATGTTATCGCATTACGAATTGACTAACAGTGGCTATGAACTGATAATGCTTGCTTATAGAACTTATATATGTAATATAACCGTTAAATTATATTTTTTTACTGTGCGTAGTTTAATGTGTCAATACTAAGTGCCACAGATGAAACCGATGAGAGAATAGAAAATGTACCGTTGCACAGACACTAATTATATGTACTGTGATTGAAGTTAATTTTAAATTTAAATGAAAGTAAATTAACTTTGATAACATGTTAAATATAATTGTGAGTTATGGTAATATATTTTTTATTGCGAAGCATATTTTTTCTATGTTCTCATGGCAGTGACTTTAGCATATATTATTAGACCGTTTTGATCGAGGCGTTGCTAGGTTTTAAAAATGAAAAGCGTTTCGTATCGAAGGGTGAATGTAAAATTTAATTAACTTTTACCAGAAAATAGAGGACAGATCGTATGTATCACATTTTAAAAAATCATTACGCAAGTTTATGGGATTAGAATGAGACATTTAAATAATTAAGGCGCAGTATATTGTTATGAAACACTGGAATTAAAAAAACACACGAACGGTGGTGGCCTCTAGTTGTCAAGTGTGGTCAGTATCATAGATTACCTACACATAAAACTATAATAAACATAAAACTGTAATAAACGTAGGTTTAGGTTTAAAGAAATAACGGTTAGGTTTAAAGGTTTAACGTTTGATAAACAACTGTCAGATTAACAGTAAATTCAATACTTATAATTGTTTGTTTATACCGTTAAAATTAATCATCAACATTTATAGTAAAACGTTTTCGTAGCTAATGGTGAAAACGGTTGTCAGACTCTATTTAAATAGGGATCGACGACTTTTGACTTTTGGATGTCAAATTGCCCAACAGTCGCGCAAAGATCTGCTGACCAGAACCTGACTTTAGAGTTGCCACTGCCAAAAAATATAAATTATATTGTTATTAAAATTTAATGTCCCAGTGATGTATTTTTTCTCCAAATAAAGGTTGGTTAATCTTTATCCACCATTAATTTAATAGTAAACTATTTATAAACATGTAAATTTCACTAATTTCGATTTTTATTTTTTAAATTAAAAAACGATTTTGAATGATGTCTATTGAATACTTTAAATATTTGAAACATTATTATGAACATTCATGCCGTTTTAGTATACGATGGTTGTGAGATCCGAGTTATCATTAAAGAATAGGTATCATTAACAGCAACGCCTTGAATCGAATCAAAATTTTGGCCGAATTTTTTATAGCTCAAAAATTGTTCCTTCCGTCCAAGCATAGAATAAGCTTCCCCCTTGATGCATTTTTCTATTCTAAATGTACACACAGAAAGACTCGTAGCAGGCACTATTTTTCTTTTTTATAGCTTAATTGTGATTATTTTGGAAATGTCAATGTTTAGACTTTTCACACTTCCAAGTTGACATACTGAAGACTTCCAAATTTGACTATTTTTCAAATTTGTTTTAAATCCAGTTATTACTAATTTTGAAGACATCTAAGATGTAGTCAGTGACTATTAACGTATTAATATTATCTGCTACGAGTCTTACCTAATCTCATCCATGCTTCTCATTCATCTCCGAACGAGATGAGTCTCTATATTAATTTCTACAACGTTTACCCTTAATATATAAATCTTGCTAATATAAATATAACGTAATAAGAAAAAAGTGATTTCTTACCTTCTACTCGACCAATGCTTAGAACAGCATATCTTTGTAAGAATAATGTGTGATATAACCTTATTATAAATATCCTTTAGTCCATTACGAGAAAAGTATAAATGACTAAAATACCAAAACTATTACAGTACTTAATTTAAATGCCAATGTTCGAACGCTTATGATGGCTCTTATGTGTGTGTCGATATCTTAATAGTTAAGAGGAATATTCGAGAATTTCCTAAACGTGTCGTGCGTCCTTCAGATTGAAGAGTTGCGGCAATTGGTTGACCGTATTAAAGATGAAAGTAATACGGTTATTTTAAGAACAGTTTTATTTATTGTCCGAGTGTTCTGTGGGCCAAAATTGATGATAAATAACAAATATGGTCACCACATTGAAAATATAAAATTATTGGTACCGTGTTTTGAGAATTTAATTTATTTAAATAAGGACGATTATCGCCAAACAATAAATTGCTAAACAAGACATGATTTCAAGTATGATTTATTCATACTGAAAATTTTGTACTAGTTTTAAATATTTCTGGCATTTGAAATTTCAGTTTTCACGCACTTGGGATGGAGTGCTTCTGTTATTCAAGTCGGTTTCCTTATCTTGCCTTGTGAATTGCTCACCACAGTTACCAATTGCTCAAATTCTACTGATGTTATGAAAATAATCTCTTAACACGGTGCTGATTAAATGATTTCCGCAACATCAGTAATTTAATATATCTATATCTAAGATAACTTTATGAACGCTAGATTTGTAGTTAGTGGAAATGCATGAGTGATTTCCATATAATTTGTTAATGTTTTTATTTAATTTAATAATAGCTAATGTTCTAGAGACTTGACATTTAGTGAAACTAGACTTCACAGGAGTTTTGCAAGGAACTAGTTTGGATCCCTTTTATTTCTAGCATGTTCATTGAATGGTAACGTTGGCAATTCCTCACTATTCTAGTAGTTATTTGTTCTCCAAATCCTGAATGTACAAACAGCGTGGCACACTAATGTATGCAGCTAGATATTTTTGCTAGAATACGCCTAGATGTACCTTTAGCAAGACTGGAAATGGTCCTCTTTTTAAAAGTTGTCGTTAGCTTCGAATGAGGCCATTTTGTTTATTTATTTGTAAATCTAAATGAAGAAAGATTCCGATTAGTTTGAGATGAATTGTGAACTAGGTTCCACAAATGCAGATCACATCAGTTCTCTCGGACGACCTCTGAGAGATAGTTAAGAGAACACGGATCAATAATAGAGCTTTATCGAATTTGATAATAATTTACGAATGGATATTTATAAAATAGAAGAATGAGTGGTAACATTAAAAATATTCAAAACTCACTCTATAGATAGTTGTTTCCGCAAATGTGTATCGTGGTTGGTTTTTTAATGTTTTAAACGATACTTGTAGTTTATGACGTCGATAGGAGTCGTTGCCAGTTTAGAACGAGTTAGTTAATAATGGCAAATGGCTCTAAGCTTTTAGTACGAATCTAATAGTTATATGTCTATGGTATATCCAAGCATGGTTAAAGAATCCTCGTGTAGAACAATTTGTATCTGTTATATGTGTAGCATAATAATCAATGTGTCCTTTTAACTCGGTGTGCGGTGTTGGTTGGTTAATCGTTGGTTCGATACGATTTCGATTCTTATGAACGTTAGTTGTTACTGGCCCGCGTTGGGCGCCAAAATCCCGCGTTGGGCTCCAATATTTTGTATGCACAAATACTCTATTCTAATAAAAAGTTTTAATCACTGTTTTGATACTAAGGAGCTGCGGTGTACGTTGATAAAGCTATAGGGATGTTTCTATTAGTTGCAAGTGTTAGTATTTATAGTGGAATGAGTAAGGACAATAACGTTGGTCGTCCTGCTTTAAAGGGAATCTATTGTGATAAGGTATGAGCCACGATGGCGCTGCTAGGGTCGACCACCCACGGTGTATAATCATACTGTATTTAGTTTATTAAGTTTAACGTCGCTTCTATGAGGTTTTGCCGTAACATTAGGCAGTTTTCTATTGGGTATTTAGTGGATATAATATATTTTCAAGCCGTTGTTTAGCGTGCATATAGTGTTAACTAATATTTTTGCTACTCGCCAGTTTGCATACAGTTCTGTCCAATTTATAGGAATGGCATCATGAATTTTTGATACGTGAGGACCAAAATCTGGTTTTTGTATTTAATTGAGTTGATGGTTAATGGAAACTACAGGATTTATTTTGCCAGTTCCTCTTAAATGTAAGTGAGAATTTCTAAAATATTTTTATAGTTTTAAGTGTCGATGAATTAAGTTTTTTTACATTGTAGCTATGCGGCTACTGTGTAAGTACGGTAAGCGTCCTACCTAATGTCTGTTGATATCGCTCAAGGGACTGTGGTATTAATGTCGCACTCTTAAATTTTATAATTCCTTGCGCGATATCAAAAGATGGAAGGATTTTTGTCGCCATGGGTGCACAAGTATTAAAAACTCATGTTTTATAGCACTGGAATATTTTATTTTACCGTTTGTTTTTTCTTTGGCATTCATTTAACGCCTGTGGATTTGTTATAGACGTACGCATGTCGATTAGTAATTTTTATAGTGGTGCTATGCCCTTCTAGACACCAATAATATATTTTTAATTTTAAGCTGTAAGTGACAGTGTTTAAGTGAATGTTTTTCTAATTTAATTTTTTACTTTGTAACCTCATACATACACCGGTACAATAAAGTTTGGTATACTGTATCAGACATTTGATGCACTTTTTATTACATTTGTGTCAGTTCATTCAAAACTGTTGATTATAAATGCTGATTACTTAATTCAATTATTGTATGCTTTAAATAAATTTTGTAAGTTTTAAGGTCAGAACTATATTAGGTTAAATAAACAGATGAAAACAGAACACATAGTTCTATTTCTGTTACATCTGAACGAAATTGTTTTTCAAAGTACCTTCGCTATGATAGCTTATTTAACTTGAACATTGAATTTTGTAATTTTTACTCGCAGTAGATACATTTATATATTAAATTCCGAAACTTTTGATGTCACAGTTCGTCGACGCCTAGCATTTTGTGTCTACCCGCACACACTGCCACTTAAAATTACCGTTAAATTTTGTATTTTTAAACTGCATTATATTTTATACTTGTTTCTTGTTATAATTTGTTGTTTTAACATCGCTTTGTAGCCAAACAGTCGTTTATAAGATGTTTTAGACGAATGAATGTTTAAATTCGCTAGTCCTTATCTCATGTAATGAAAATATCCCGTATCTGTCCGTTGAAGTGGAACATTAAAATGTTTAATATACTAAACAAGTAATACAAATTAATGTAACTGTATCTTTAACGAGCTTATTGTATAACTTAATTCGGTGTCGATATATAATTGTGAACATAAGATTTCGCACGTCGTTATTTTGAATTTACTGAAATCGTTTGATTTAAAAGAAGTAAAAAAATTGAGTTGTCACCTTGCACCGTTTGATTTATGATTCTTTTAAATAAACCTACCTAAACTATGAGCACTATAACGCCATCTAGTGTTACCGTGATTTAATACCGCTAGATGGCGCTATATTTGACACCACATATCACAAGTTTGACAGTAAAATAGTGATAACGACGTGCAAAATCTAAAAAAAAAAGATTTTCCAAATAAAAGTATTTGTCGAACAACTAAATAATAGTAAAATAATTTTGAAAAATGCCAAGTTCAAGCATTTGGACCAAGGAATAATGTTTAATTCAATAAGTGTAGTTCGGTACTTCGGTCACTTGCTGATAGCTGAAATTTTAAAAAACAGTATAATGTATGTTACATGTTATAGTGATGATAATCAAAATATTTTGTCACTGTTTGTCTCGAGTCTGTCCTAGGTTCCATGTTTACACGTATCTTTGTGATTGATGTTTTAGATTATGGCATGGTGTATTAATGACAGACTGATTATGCAGACCCTTCGTACTAATGATACGTATTTTAACGTTGCTATCGGTATTGGACGAGGCCTATTCTCATTAGAGGGCCTTACGTCATGATCATCAAATACGATTACAATGTAGATTTTTTAATGTCATATTTACGAGTGGCATTAACACAAACTCGATAACTCATTAGCATGAAGCGTCTGTTAGGACAGGTTATAGGACTTTAGGCTATAGGTTAAAATCACGCGTCGACGGTAGTAGTGATCTGCTATTGCGCAGTATTATATGTGGGTAGTTATGCGCAAAATGCATTGTTTAAACACCCCCAGATATTGTGGTTACAGTAATTATGTAGCCCTAGAAGTAAATTATCAGTTCCACGAAACTATTTAATGTCCTCACATTTGAATTAATTAAACAAAAGCACCCGTGTTTATATCGAACAAAGAATCTCTGACGTAAATTGTTTGTAAGACGTATGAGTTTGAACGTTCTCTGTGTTGCACATAGCTACCCCAC
This sequence comes from Perichares adela, assembly GCA_018251795.1. Classification (NCBI taxonomy): domain Eukaryota; kingdom Metazoa; phylum Arthropoda; class Insecta; order Lepidoptera; family Hesperiidae; genus Perichares; species Perichares adela. The sequence continues at coordinate 14,262 of DWPQ01000127.1, forward strand.
GTGAGTAGTGATTAGCTCAGATGAATGAATTATCACGTTTGGTCTGAGACACTGTCCGTTAGACGTATTATTGGTGTTACGTATCACGTTAGTGTACTAGGTACAGGTACAGTCCTGGGATCCCGTAGCGAGTCCCCGTTTAGAGTACACAGAGTTGTATTGTCTCTCAAAGCCAAGTTGTTTGTCCAAAAGTTGTGATGTGTTAATGTTTTTATACATAAGATCGCTAGGGTACGTGGTATCTTTTAAATATTCAGTAGTATATGCTAGACGCAGTCTTGATTTTTCCTCTTACTAATGATTTGTTACTGTTTTGGCACTGTATTAATTACCTTCTGACAAAAAATATATAATGAAGAAAATTTGTATGTAGTTTTATTTATCGTTTATTGTTAGAGTGGATGTTGGTCAGATCATCGTGTCTGCGAGATATGCAACAACACACACACACTATAGGAGACCTGCTTTTAGCATAGCGTCTCATACAAATACACGATAAAACAAATTTTAATAAATAAATTGCCAAGGCAACTGGGCAATGGATTCATGGATGCCAATGTCCGTGACGCTAAAGGCATCACCGAGGTAGCTTTGGCCAACAAGGAACTGGAAAGTCCGTCAGAAAAATACATTTAAAGAAACGCTTATTAATCAATCAAGCTAAAACTAAACTATGAATTCGACTGAGCGCTCCATTTTAAGGTCAAATATTTAAACAAATTTTATGCGATAATGATATGCATAGAATCTGTAAGAAAACCAAACAATACTTGGGTAATAGAAATAATAATTTATTAAAACTTACATTACATACATACATTATTATTTACATTTTTGATTCACATTGGTATAAATAACCATAAAAGTTGTACGTCTCGAAGCAAAACAGATTAAGTGATAGCAGGTCATTGCCCGAATGAATATTCCACACATATATATATATATATATATACGTCTGATGTTACAATTGCCGAGAAGACGGCGAAAGGAAGTCGTATTTCCTTAATAAATATACACTCAACGTTTTACTTATTTTTTTATTTAACACATATTGCAGGTAAGGTTATTTACATAGTCCAAATACACAAAGTATCTCTATCTACAAAGCTATAACGCCGTATACAATACAAGACGATTTTGAAGGATTCTATTCGATTCCTTAGTGAAATTAGTCTTTATTAGTTGTTTATTGTTCTAGATCTCTCGTCTCGTACCGGTCTAGAGTCTAGACTCTAGCCATGGCGCTTGTTTATATCTTGCGCTTAAGTCCATCGTCGAATGCCGCCAGGGTGGCACATTATGCCTGTTATATCAAATAAAAAAAACTTTCTGCACGACAATCGTTCAAATGGATTTAAAAAAAAAATTTTTTTTTCTTTTCACAATAAATAATTAGTTCGTCGTTTGGGATTCTCCTAGATTCATTAAATATTTTGTTGTTGGCTTGTACGTCTTAAACGTTTGCCGATCTCTAACCAATACGACGACAGCCAAAACTAAGGTTACCGAATGTCATTTAAAGATGGACTGTACATTTAAGTTTTTAATGACGTGATCTAAAAATTAAAGATTCACTACCTATGTAATATTCAGTTCAACTTTCCCTAGTTTCCCTCTGGGCACATCGACCGATGGTAACGTGTGGGTGATAATGCCGGTGGCTACTGTCACGTTGTTCTCCCGTATGGTGAACGGCTGTCCCTCTACCATTACCATGCCTTCTAGTAGCGTCATGTACACGTCGGCGTGGTCCCCCGGCATTAACATCTCCATTGTTGGTTCTGAAAACATCATTATTTATTGAGTCACTGACATTCTGCGTACTACTGCTACATGTTAAGATAATTCACAAAGATGATTCTAAACGCCAGAACAATTGTAGGCGACGACATCGTGCGAAAATGAACAGCAGATAGTATGTTTAAGAATAAAATTAACCATTAAATTGATATGATAAAAAAAAATTGTACATTACGATACGAGCGACCTAAGTGGCCTATCATTGCACGGAGTGTAGTTAGGAACTTGCACCCGAGCGAACCGAGAGTACTAAACATAGTGCAATGATAGACCACGTGGGTCACAAGTATCGTATATTATTTTATAGCACTGTGTGATATAGACCCGCGCACGGACGGGACCTTGCATAAAGTGCGAGTTTAGGTCACACTGCTCACATTCAGTGCTGTGAGTGGTATGAATAGATAAATCACAAACACCCACAAACCGTACACAAATTTTAATCTGTCCCAAATGTATGCTGCCTGGAAATTGACCCTGAGACAACTTGCTCGACAGGCAGATTTAAACCAATCGTCGTCCTGTATTTTAATTTAATGTAAATAGATCACAAACGAGCTTCAGGTCCATCATTACTATAATGTGGCATTTAAGTCCAATTCCGCCGAAAGAATCGAAAATATACATCCACCTATCATCTATGCCATATCATATGCCATCTATTATGGAACCTTCAAATTATTCTTATAAACAACTTTCTTAACACAAGTTAAATAGGATTGAAACTTTTTCCCATATGAAGTACAGGTAAAAATATATAAAAATCGATATATGTTATTTTGTATACATTTAGACTTACCTAAATCGATTCTGCAAGCAATATTCCAAGTACCACTGTACATCTGTTGGGAGTACTTTGAAAACACCGGCTTTTTCCTGCCTCCTTCACTTCTGGTTAAAAAGTAAACCTACAAGTATCAAATTAAACTATCTTCATATATAATTTTATTAAGCAAAATATTAATAACAAATACACAGGGAAAATTTGACAAGTGTGAGATTAACATCCACAACCAAAAAACAATCATAAAAGTTGTCTAAATATATATGCTATTAGTCAATTAAAATGACTTATCTCATATATACACATCAAATTGATTGATCATGGTCAACGAGGCAGGCTCAGTATATGGATCAGGGGCCAATAGTGGCAAAAATGTCTTAAACACTTCAGTGCTTCAGGGGCCAGTCTGTTTAAAACTGCCATCCTATTTTTTATTTTTAGATTATCAAGCAATATTGGAGGTATTTGGCGAAAAGAACTTACTACACTTGATTGCCCACTTATCCCCCCAAACATCTGCACTGGTGGCATGATTCATAATGCTACTGTGTAGAAATCAAATATCAAGAATTACAATTGTATAATACCTTCGCTCGATAGTGGTTGCTAAGCTTCACGCTCTTGGCTGCACACAGAAGCATTCCTGTTTCTACCGACCTGATTTTTAAACCTCGTAATAAAACACCTACATTGTCACCAGCCAATGCCTACAATACAGAAATTCACTCATTACAAAATATTCTAAAGTGTACCTTCAAAAAATATATAATTTATTGTTTTTGGTCTTACCTCACTGACGCTTTTCTTAAATATTTGCATATCTGAAAGTGTTGTCTTAATTTGCACTCCAAAGCCCATTATTTCAGCTTCATCATTCTTCTTCATAATTCCCCTCTTTATGGTTCCCACCACAACCGTGCCTCTTCCTGGCACTGTGAAAGCATTGTCTATGGGCATTAGAAAAGGCGATGATATGTCCCTCACTATCTGTGGTATGAATGTGTCCATAGTGTTCAAAAGCTTCTTTACGGAAGGTACTCCTAAAAAATGTTATCAAATAAAAACACTTTTTTAAACAATATTGAAAAAATATGATTTCATAATAGGATGGATTACCATATTCTGACTCTTCTCCATTCAAAGCCTTCAGGGCAGAACCACAGATGATTGGAGTGTGATGTGCATTAAAGCCAAAGTCTGTTACCATTTCTCTCATTTCTATTTCAACCAATTGTAGTATCTGAAAAATGGTTTCTGTTTTTATCTTGTTGGGTGACATAACATTAACAAGACCCACCTCACTTTCTAATTTATAGTCACAAGCATAGTTATGATGTCAAAAACAAACTTTTACTATTCTATCTGGTGCCCCAATAAGACACCAATTAATGTTTAAGCCAAACCAAATAATCTATTGTTAATTATATATGTAAACCATTTAAACAATTTGAATGCCACAGACAATACAAACCTCATCATCCACCAAGTCGGCCTTATTTATAAATACCAATATATACTTTATGCCAATCTGCTTAGCAAGTAACAGATGTTCTCTTGTCTGTGGCATAGGTCCATCATTAGCAGCTACAACCACTATAGCTGCATCCATCTGTGAGGCTCCAGATATCATGTTTCTGATATAATCTGCATGTCCTGGGCAGTCCGTATGTGCATAGTGACGAGATTTTGTACTGTACCCAACATGTGCTGCATTTATTGTTATACCTGTAATAAATTAATCTTGACAAGGATATCCCCTATTTAGAGACTTCAGATATGTTACATTTTAAAGTTTTTATATCAAGTTACTACTTTTAAGTAATATTGATGCTCTCTAAGATTGCCAAGTTGTATGAGTTAACTATGGACTAGTAATTGTTGTTACAGGCTGGGAATAAACGAATTGAAATAATTTATAGTATAACATACTATATTAGTCAGTTCATTGATCTAAACTAATCGTTATTTTGTATAATTACCTCTTGCTTTCTCCTCGGGTGCTTTATCAATCTCATCGTAGGAAACATATTTAGCAGATCCATCTTTTGACAGAACCTTGGTAATAGCAGCTGTGAGCGTGGTCTTGCCATGGTCTACGTGCCCAATTGTGCCTACATTACAGTGCTTCTTCTCAATAACGTTAGGTTTGGATTTTGAACAAAAGTTACGAAAGTTAGATCTCTGTACATCAACTAATAACCTCTTACATGCCGCTAAATTACTTATTACCGAAGATTTCCCCGTAATTTTACTAACTAATGATTTAATTATTAACCTTCCAGTCATTATTACACTATTTCAGTTCATAATTTCCATGAAATACATTAAGGTTAAAGGATAAAGATCATAAGATTTGTGAGATTGACGTTGTTTTGATTTTGACAAACCAAAAACAACAAATGTCAAAACCATACGAGATCGAACAAAGTATATTTATGGTCATGATCCGAGAATAAACAGGTAATATAGTAAAATAACATGATGCACCTTGAAATTGCACAGAACTCAACCACAAAATAGAGTAGGTACTAATATTTAAAACTGATTATAAAATAACGAATTTACAAATAATTGGGTTTGAACAACGGGCGGGTCTTGTGCACACCGAGCCAAAGTTCGAATCTTAAATGGACCTCTAAGGTTTACCTGACTCGCTGGAACAGTGTTAAGCACAATTCACACATTTAAACCTCTGAAGCTTGTATTCGTTTTTGGAATGATAGCATTCAGATAAAGGTTAGGTACTTTTCTTTTTAACGTGAATCAGCCATACTGTAAAATTATAGGTAATTACACTATAAAACCTTTCAATTATGTCCCCTGAATCGACCTAATTTAAAAACATTTATATTTCGGAGATTAGACAATTGGACATTGGACAAAATAAATAAAAGAAAATATCTCAACGACCTTGAGACTACCGTCTTTTATAAGCGACCGTACACGTGTTAAATTCGGACCGGAACACGTGTTCGCACCTGCATTCTTACTGGAACACGTGTTCGGCTGTTCGCACATTGTTTTCGTACTTTTATATGAAAATGTCGACTGATCTCCGACAAATATAATAAAAGTATAATCCTCAGTGCGACATATACTTTATTCTAAGAAATTACAAAGGGCGATTTAATGTCAGTTTGCTTTACCAGCCTTCAATTTTGATAAGAAATCAATTCAATACAATTTAACAACTTATTTGGGGAAAACGAATGCATCAATTAATAACACTAAACAGATCACTGGTTTCCTAAAATAAATTATTTAATTACCGTGGCAAGCTTCATTCAGGTGCCAAGAATAATTTCTTCATCAACACACATATTAACATTATTTGCACAGGATACACATTTGTTAATGAGAAGTAGTCCACCCTCTTCTTGTTCAACATATCTAACACAACAAGAAAAATGACAGAGTTTTTTGCAAAAATTACATTTAAACACTTTATAAACTGGAAGATTGCACTGTGAGCAATCCATCAAAACTTTTTCTTTAGCTAATGTAGAAGCAGAATGACGTTTGTCTTTAATCTTTATTAAATCAGTGTGGGGTAACAAGCCAAACATAGCATGATATGGGGACTGTATTGGACCAGTCACTACTCTAGACCTTATATATGTATCCTCAACTTTGCTTGTATTCATCTGCCATTGCACAATGTGTGCTCCTATTGCCCAGTTTGAACTTCCTGTTTTCTCCATCCACTCAACAAGCATCTGTTTGACCTTGATACTAGTCGCAGTAGTTTTGTGGTCCCTGCTACTTGCATCTATAAAAGGTACTTTAAATGGTGGTTTCAAAGATTTTATAATGTTCAAAACATTAGTATATCTATAGGTGTTCATAAACATGTCTGAATGCAAAAAAATGGGTGAACCAAAATCAGTGAATATTGTTAACAGTTCAGAGGCTAATTCTTTACCTGTTAATGATTTTAGGGGTCTTAAAAGTACAAAGTTTGTGTTTCTTTCTATGTACATTAAAATATCAGTAAATTTTCCATCAGGTGAATTCATGTTTAATGCAGTCATTTCACCTATTACTCGGAAAGACATAAAATCATCATTTTTTATGTTGGTGTTACAAGTTTCACAGGACTTCCAGAACAAATTTATAAAAGCACTGAATAAAACACAATTAAATAAATTATTGAGGATTTCCCGCTCATCTAAACATGGTTTCTGCATATGCAATTCAAACAAGATATCAAATAAGTCATCTATGCAGAGTATCTGTTTCATCTTCACAGCATAGGTATTTTTACCAGTAAATTTCGTTTCAACATGACAAAGTATATCTTTGCCATTTTCATTAACAACATGACATTTTTCTGTATAATATTTTTTATACCTCAATTTCTTAGCTTTAATATCGCTTATAATATTATCAATATCTTTCTTATGCAGTACAACCCTGGATTGCAATCTTTTGTCAATGATAACGTAGCCCACTTCTTGAATAAAAGCAAGTTTAGTATTAGCATAGTCAAAGTTATGTTCAGCTACATCTGAAAGTTCCATGTTGCCCCCAACAGCCATCTAGTGTATTTTTGGTTATTAATTCTCTCAATATTAAATATTTTTTTCGTTACTTTATTATATCAATATTCATAACCAAAAAAATACATTTGATCAAGATGTAACTCTAAAAATACGTTTTATTTTCACGCTTAGGCCTTTACATATTTATTTTAATTATTAAATTTAACATTTCTTTCCACGTTTCTAAGAAAAACAAGAACTGTATTTGTTTGTTTCGCGACGGTTTATGTATGACAACTATGACAAGCACAGATGACAAGTTATGTCATTGTGTCATAGAGTACATAGACTTATTTTAAATATAGTAGGGGTGCCAGTCTAAATCTAAAATGTGTTCATCGGAAAAAAATAATAGCAAATGAGGATGCGGCGTTCCGTCTCTATCTCTATAATTGCGCGTCATAGATAAAGACAAGTTCGGGTCTCTCATCGTCCC